>JAGYYO010000011.1:0-24649 GCA_021441625.1 Diophrys sp. 3 WChen-2021
AGACTCAAGAACTGGGAATAAATGGATGAATCTCATGCAAAGAGCACAGACTATGCCAGAAACTAGAGGAAGAAGGACTGTTATAGGACTCTAATATGAAAATGACAGGACAACTGAATCAGTCATGGATGATGGACAATATATTTAGACTGAATAAGTAGACCAGGGATAGTAAAATGATGCAGTTGAGAGCGTGAATAAACAGATTGAGTGGACAAATGGACTAGATTACTAGAATTTAACTGAACATAAGGGAGATGAAACTTCCAATGATTACTGGGAACCTCCTAACACTGTATCAGACTCCCAGAATTGCTGGGCACAATCCATTTGGAACCAACAAGAAAAAGATAGATCGACCGGAGAAGGCAAAGATAAACCATAGAAAACGGAGGAACTGATGAACAAGAGTACGAAACAGATATGAGGACTAATTTAATGATTTATTCTAATTCTAATTCTAATTCTAAGTCTCAAGTATAATGAGTCAGCCAAACAGAGCTTGCATTGTTTCGCTAAGTAAGAAAGAGTATCAAAGCGAAGCAAGTATCATTGTAAGTTTAAACAGGTTGCAGTGTCAACGTGTCAAAGAAGCCAAAGCCTAAATACTGCAAAAGTATATATGCACTTGTATATTATCTGTGTTAGTGTTTATCTTTCCTCCTCTTTAATTTATTGCATCCATTTTCTCTTAATTAACAAGGTCTCAGGGGATGTCTATGACTTATGCGGATTTCTTTAGGTCTTGGAGGGTGTCCAGTAGGCTAAATGTGACCTGTAATAAAGCAATCCTAATATTCTGAACATAAATAGGGCCTTAACTAGTCATCTGCATTATATGCATCAGGAC
Source organism: Diophrys sp. 3 WChen-2021 (assembly GCA_021441625.1). Taxonomy (NCBI): domain Eukaryota; phylum Ciliophora; class Spirotrichea; order Euplotida; family Uronychiidae; genus Diophrys; species Diophrys sp. 3 WChen-2021. The sequence goes on from JAGYYO010000011.1 coordinate 851, forward strand.
ATATCTCTTTACCATAAGCACACTTATTTAAATAAATTTCTAAATGGAATTAATTAAATAAAAGAAAAAAATCACCTAACTTTGAAGAGAACCTGATGAAAAGCAACACATCAAGACCGGAGTTGAAGAAATCAAAAGATAAAGAGATGATCAGAGTCAGATCAACAGCCATGCTCGAATAACTTCAATTGGAGCTAAACTTGTATAAGACACTCCTCAAGTGTTAATGACTTTATCTCCGAAGTTAACTAATACCTAACTCAGTCCTAAAGCACCCAACCCCTCCCCCTACTCGTAGGGTCCGACTGAGGTAACGCGAAGGGGAATCACAGGCTTGGGTGAGGTAAAGGAGATAAAGGGACAGAGGGTCAATACACTTTCTGTATTGCAAGTGCTCCACTTTCGTTGATTAATTCCAGCAAAAGGCTCAATATTAATTTAATCAATCAAATCAATCTATTATTAAATGAGGATTTCATGTTTCTTATCTCTGTTGCCTCTTGTTGTTAATTGCCATCATCACATTCTTCAATTGTTCAATATAATATACCATCTCCACAAATCTCTATCATGTCAGTCTCCAAATGAAGTTTTTTAATGAGTTAAGTTAAGTAGTTGAGAAGCCGAAAGAAACTCAGCGAAGTACACTCAAGGATTTGAGTGTTGAGGTGATCCAAGTGGGCCAGGAGTAATATATGAACTATAGTATTAAGTGAGAATAAAAGTCAGAATGAAAAACGTGTTCTAATTAATCCTTTTGAGTAAATATTGAATTAGTTTCTATTAAATTTGAATTATGACTATGGTGAGAGTTTCAATAAATATCAAATATATCAGCTCCAGATTAGTTATGAAACATATCTCTCTTAGGCCTTTCTTGTTGTAGTTATGATCCCCTAATTCCTCCCTCCCATAATTAGACCAACATCATAATTCTATCATAAGAGAAGTTTGGAATTTGCAAGCAAATCGAAGATAATTTCCTCAGGTCCGTGATCATCTGCTATCATCATCTAATCATAGTAAAATCCCCAAAACCCAAACCTCCAAATGCTAAAACCCTATAACCCAAACCCCCAAAACTCGAGGAACTCTCAGAGCAATGGCTTGCGTTAAAGTGAGTCTAAGTATTCAATCAATTTAATAAATGAAAGTTCAGTGAATTGGTAACTAATAACAGATCTCAACCTGCCAGCAATGAACAAATATCCTACTTTATCAATATATTAAATATTATGATATCTATGAACAGCCTATATTAAAGAATTCAATGCATTCTTTAATTCTTGCGTAAATCATTAGACCATCCACTTTCCCTTAGCTTTGCTGAGGTCTGAAGGAGTTGAAGAAAGTCGAAGCAAAGTCTATGGAGAGATAAGTACCAATGATAATAGACCTGGGAGTAAAGAATGAGAATAGCTATCATATCCCACTTTCATTTGTTAATTCCTCATCCTTAGGGATGCCTTATTTTACAGCAATCTTTCAATCAAGTATTCAATCGTTTAATACGCGATGAAGTTAGATTTTATATTATGCCAGAATAGAGATGCAATATAGATGTTTTGCAAAGGCATGAGCACTATCTATGTCCTATTGATGTTTATGCCTGAAAAATCTTCTATATCTAATATAAAATATCAGTTAAGCGAATCCTTGTAACATTTAAAAGAGCCTAAAAAGAGCTGATGAGCTACACAATCAAGCAGACACTTTCTATTCTACATTGGATTAAAAGAAAAGTGGAAGCCCATTTACTACATCTGCCAGGTACTTACTTCAAGAGTCCTCTTTCATGTCCCTGCTTTTTATCAACTGATAATTTCCTTTATTCTAGGTTTTGGATTGCCTCTAGATCAATGGTAGTCATATCCCCATTGGGTCCAACAGAGTGGCCTTGAATCTCATAATTGTAGGATGGATCTGATGTTTGAGTTTGGTGTTACAATTGATCCCCCACCTTCTATGGGATAATCAAAACCCTTTTGGATTTTTTTTGGGATTTTAGGGTTATAGGTGGTTGGGTCATATTATTTTATCTCAAGCATTGTTGTTAGAAGTCATCTTGTTGGATAGGAGAACTAAATATAGATATAGAAAGATAATAACCTAGATTCTTTTTCAATGATTTAGTTTATCTAATCCATGACTACTAGTCTGTACTAACATTTGCTATTGTAATGTACTTTTATTAATGCACTTAAGTTTTTTATTAGATCATCTCTGTGTTCTTTCTTGGAAAACCTAAAGCTGAAATGGAATTCTAATGCCTTAAGGAAGACGAAGGACGGCCTAAATTTCCATGGTTTTTTATTATGTTGTATTTCTCCCTAGTTGATCCAGCTCTAGGGGCATACATCGCCTTGCTTCTCACTATTTGAATTATGCGCTCCGAATTGAAAGGGAGTTTAAACTTTTGGAAGGCCTTTGACTTTATAAATTTCAGTGCCAACTCTGGAGCGAAGACTCTTCAATGTTAACTCATGGTTAAGCGAACTTGCCTTAGCTAGATGTTATCAAACCTATGGAGAGGCTGGGGAGAATTACTTCAAATTACTATAGATGGAGTTGTGAAACTCATGGATCAGAGCATTTTTTTTAAGTTAGCCCAGATCTCTTGCTCTCCAAGAGTCTTATTCCTGAGAAATCAACACCTAAGTCAGTATAGTAACCACTTATATGTTATTGCTACTCTTGCATCGTTTAGCAAGTGTTAGCATCATCTTTATTTCTCACTATTTAGTGAATTGTCAATTTAATTTAATTTAATTTAATTCTTTCTTAATTTAGGTTAAATTTTTATTAGGCTCTCTCTAGTTGAACTCACTGGAAATATTCCTTACATAAATCCTTTGTAGAGAATGGCTGTCTCAAGTATTCTTCTAATCTAATAGCAAAGGAATCAGTTAAGTATAGGCCAGACTATTAATCAATTTAATTGAAGGATAATTTAAAAATAGCTCAATGTTGACTAGTTTTAATCTCATACAAATACTTTCACACATTCTGCTACTGCCATTCATAAATTTGATAGTTAAGTTTAGTTGCTTGTGGAGCTGACTAAACATTCGATGAAGAAGAATCCCCCTATAGCATATAACTATTAATTAGGAAGTCTAGATTCTATGTATGCTGATTCGTCTACATTGCCAGTCAACACGAAGACAGATTTAGGTAAAGATGGAAACAGTATTAACATTGATTTCAATTCATTTGAATCGAGACACATTTAAAAATATACATTCAGAAATACAGTCATAGGGAACACAGATGGAAGATTATGATGTTACTCTTGGAGAACTAGTAGATCTAAGTTAATCTTAAATGAAACCAGATTATCTTATTTTAAATGACCCTGAATTGGATTAAATAATCTAAGATGGCTTGTTGCATCAATTGGATGTGTCTCTTGCTTCTATGCTAAATTTGATAATAACCATATATATTTACATTGCTTGATAACACTTAGATCACAAAGTAATTCTTAATATTTGCCTACTCACTTACTGCCATCATTCTTAGTCTTCAGTGGCGAGATCGAATTTAATGCATGCAAATATGATAGATATTTTATAGATTAAAGATAATGCTGTCCTTGATTCTGTCTTTGATGAATCTAGTTAGTACTAAGCTTTATTTGTTGATGAGTAGAACTATTACATTACAGCTTAGATTGTTTATATGTGGTAATTATCTATTTAGTAATATCCTACAATTGGATCGGACTCATTTACGTCTTTGTGTTTAAGAATATTAAATTATAAATGAAAAGCAATAACTTGTTTAATTCGAATTAAAGAGAAAGATTACATATAGTTAGATTGATTATTAATTAACTTAAACTCTTCTTGACACAATGTGCAGCATATGAGAGGATCAATAATAATATATTTACTAATATTTGAGTAGGGTGAAGAGAAAGATCCTGTCTATTTGGATTTATCTATGTTTCTATACATAAAGGAATGATGGAGTTCTCATAGATCTCATCATTGTAGTCATCGGCACTTTTTCAAATTTAACAAGATAATAAATGTTAGTTGTCTTTGAAATAACTAAGAGCACAAAAGCTTCTAGGAATCCCTAATTCGACTTATCTCTCAAAGTCAGAAGAGAAGTGAGTCCGTTGTTCACATATATTACTTCATTCAACTATTTCAAGGGTGCATCGACACCTAGCAGCAGTGCATTCGAAATGTCAGATTTAGATGTTCACCATACAGATTCAAATAAGAATGAATTTAATTATGGGGTAAATGGATGGCTTTCTTGTTAATCCTTCTCATGTCATTCAAAATACTAATGAATCTCACAGCTTGTATAAAGCTACTACTAAATCCCAATTACTTCTTACTGCCAATAGGAAATGCATAAAACCCCTTGTCACATTGAATTTTAAATGCATCTAAATAGTTAATATATTGAGTAGACAAAAGTCAATGAAAGATCTCACAACGAAACTAACTTTGATACAGATTGCCTGCAAGATGAAGATTTCATTTGAAATGAAGACAAAGAGAAACTTCACATCGGCTCTAAACCAACAATCGTTGTGAAATATAAATTATACTCATGTTGCAAACAGAAGAGATCTAAGATTCTGTCTGCAATAGCCTTGGCAATCCAGTGCTTAAGAATAAGAGAATACTAGTTTGAGCCCTCTATTAATAGTTTATTGAAAAGGAAAGATTAACTCTGACGATTTGTTGTAAGTAGATTATTTATATTTATCCCTTACTTCTTAACTTTAATATCAGCTACATATTACAAACCAATCAATTTAGATAAATAAGAATGATCTCCTATAAGAACAAGAGTCATGCTACATCATAGAGTTTAACATACTAATCATATGAATGAGAGGGATGAGGAGGAGTTGAGGTTTTATGCAGCTGAGGGGGGTTGAGGTAGAGCTCTTGGGCTCTCTTCAGCTCCTAGTCTTCTAGGTTAGAGGTTATTTGAGTGGAGAGGGTCATGATTCATCGAGGAGGGGATTGAGTGAGAGCATATCTGTTAATACCCGAGAGATGGAAGACCTCTTTCATGTCTTTGAGGTAGAAGAGCTAAAAGACCTCTGATGACTCTTTAGAGTCTTCTGGAAGTGCGTAGTATTAGTGGGGAGTGAGGAAGGAAGAGAATCATCGAAAGCCTTTGAAAATAGTTTGTCCACAAAGGAGGAGTCTTAATCTCCTTATTTATCACTAATCAAATGAATATAGAGTCTCACTCTCATTTATTTGAACAATCTTTATCTAGACTTGCTTAACATCTTCATTTGTATAATCCAATGTGATCCTGATTTATTAATGAAAATGAATTGTCTAATAATCCAGAGTGATCGATAAGAGGTATCTCTCGTCTAACTTCCCAGACGTTGAGCCTCTCTGCCCCACAATATCCTCTGAACACAACAGTTACAACCCCATTGAAATTCCAGTAAATCAAGTAGTAACATCTATCTCCATCACATTAAACATCGGTGTAATAAAAGAGAACAGGAGTTTCTCAGATACAGGATCATCCTATGAATATAATGTAAGAGATATGGATGTGTGTATGTTACTAATGCAGGAGCGAGGGGTATGTTAGATGGGAGGACGTTACAGGAGATGGAGAAAGGGAGAGCTGGTATTATGGATGGCAATTCATTATTGATTCATTTGCAGTGGAGAGGGGTTAGGAAGAGAGGGAGAGGGGAGATGTTCTAATTTGTTAGATGGAAATGAGTTCGAAGATAACACAGTTTATACTAATACAGGCAAGCTGTTTGTTGGATTCTCTGATATTACTGTTACAGGGGCTCTATTTGATAATAAAGTCTTAAGTGGAACAGATAGAATATTAATTTATCAGGGGATTTCATTTATAGCTCAGAACTAGCACATTCAGAAATAGAGTAATTTATTTAATGTGATCAATGGTTTACTAACGAAATGAAAGTTTCAGAAGAAGATTTAGTTGAATCTGTATCTCCAATAGTGAGTAATGAAGATACACTCGAAGGTAAAGCTAAAGGTAAATACTCATTACTGGCGATCAGCACAGTTCCACCCTACTCATTTGAATTTGATTTGAGAGAGTCTTGTAGAAGTCAATGGGGCCAAGATAAGGTCCAAGAATCATCCAGCTTCGCAAGTAGACTAATTCTAGATTAAGTATAATAAACTCCATTTAAAATAAGATCAAATAAAGAGATAATTCATCAAACCCATATCTCACAATAAACTATTATTGAAAAAGAAGAATAAATAACAAATAGTGTACCCACATCAATTCCATTCTAAATAGCTCTAAACAAACCCCATCTAACAACAACATAGCCCTCACTTAAGTTTTAACATTCTCCTCCAGTGTCCATTCCAGTCTCAAAGTAATCGATAGCATTGTATTTAATTACAACATAGCTCCATAAAGAAGTGATACTCTCTCTACAGTAGGATCCTCTAGAAAAGTAACACTAACTGACATTCCAATAGACGGAGCAGAGAGTGGAGACATCAGTGCAGGTAAGAATGTTCTTTATTTGGAGATAGCTGATCTAGTAATGACTAAGGTAGTCATTAGTGGACAGAGAGGTAGAAATGCTAATAACTTAGCAGGGGGATGGATATGTTTATATTGGAAGGAGATAGAGATAAGTGATTGATCATTTAGATATATGAGAGGGTGGGAAAGTAATCATTCTTATGATATTAGATTATCAATATTTGATGATTGTGGGACAGGGATAGGTACAGCATTATATTATAGATTTAATATTCACATCTAATAAAGATACAGTAGATATTACTTAGAATGAAAGTGGAAATGGTGGAGCTGTTTACTTTAATTGTGAAGCTAACAAATGTAATGTTGAAGCTATTAATACAACCTTTACTACTGATTAAGCAGAAGTAAGTGGAGGAGATATCTAATGGGATTATGTTATTAACAAGAACAATTGTAACTAATACTGATAACGTTGCTCCTTATGGATCAGATATTGCATGTTGTGCACGTACATTAGAGAATACAGCAACAGCAAGGAAATATGTATGGTCAGACAGTGGTTAGTGACTTCTAATCTATTCTGACTATCGGCATCGGAGAAAGGAGTGAGTATAGATAGTACTCTACCCTCCTCGAAGGCCAGACCACAGCATAGAATGGAATATGTGTAATAGATAGATTAACATTCACCCTGATGGATAGAGATCAAGAAGGGATTGAACAGAATTAGGTAAACTTAAATGTTGTTAGAAGACCAGAGTAGAATTTTAGATAACAGTCTATTTTAATTTGTTAAGGGTGATTAAATCCTTGATATGAAAGAGAGCTAGACCTCACTGTCTTAAATACTGAAGAAGTTTAAAGAGAGGTCATAGAAGGTAACTAAACATTAGAACATTTCGATGAATCCAGTGTAGCTTAATTCATGTAGTTAAAAGAAATTGTATAGTCAGTCTAACTAATATAAGTTGTATGAGTGAGGTGAATGATTAATGATGATGATGACTAAATAGCAGTCAATGTAACGATCTGTGCTTGCCAATTGAACTTAGAGAACGTCAGGCAAGAGAAGCATTTACTACTCTTGGAAAGTGTAGATCAGTGAAGTAACAGACAACTATGCAATTAGTAGTTAGAATGGGCCAGATAATTGTAAGACATGTTCATAGGATTAAACAGTGTGTTATGGAGGGGCATTGATATGTCCATTGCTTTTATTTTCGAATGTATGTTACATTGTCTATCATACTGGCTGGTTGAGCTATAGCCTTCTGGGTTAAGTTAAAGTAGAATGTAAACGAAGAGATAAAGAGAACTCCATTAAATGTAAATCATCTTTTATTACTATACGTGGCCCATTATTGAACTTGTAAGAAGCTTTTAAAGGAGAGAACAGAGTTAAGAATGACTTATAGATAGTGTGATGGCAGGATCTCATTTGTTCTGAGGGTTGGCTATGGATATTCCTTCTATTATTATATTTGGATTAGGGATTCCTATATTTGCTATTATAGTGTTATCGAAGAATTAAGTTAGAGTCATGGAGAAGTATGGGTTCTTGCATTATTAGAGAGGCTTTTACATTTGGGAATCTATTATCATGTACATAAAGATTATGATGACCTTTATCACTGTATTTTTAAGATAAACATGTGGAATTGCATAAACAATGGTTGTCTTTTGCTATCAATATTGAGAATAAACCATTTAATTACGTAGCATTAAATGATATAGAAACAATATCAATCCTTACATCAATGATATCAATATTCTGGCATATTCTATCTATCTGAAATCTCTAATGTGTATAACTCCCCCCACTATGTCTTAATTAGCTAATGATCTTAAACAAACTTTAGGATTTAAGTTTATCTTCTTCTTATTTAACCTTGGAAGCAATCTTGTATTCTTTATACATTCAACATTAAAATAATATAAGAACAAAGATCAACAACAAGAGCCAAAGAGTCTCCATTATATCTCATTTATATTTCAAAGTCGAAATCCATCAACAAGAAATATCCGACCAACTAAACACAAACCCCTCATCCAACAGAACAATAAATGATTGTACATTCTAAAGAACCTCCACTACAAAGGATCCCTAGTTCTCTCTTCATACGTGGTAGAAAGAGCATCAGTGTATTTAAATGAATAAATATGTATAGATGTTATTGAGTATTATATAATATAAAGAAGTAAGTGAATTAGATATAATAAGGGATTAATTGAGTAAAGGAAGTGGAAGATAATGATGGGAAGGTGGTAATGGCTGATGATAATAAGAATGTTATGATTAGTTGTGAGGTATTTAGGATGAGGGAAGATTAGTAGAGAGAGAGCAACTTGGTTGATTAGTTGGAGATGATTGTTTAGGGAGAAGTATTTGAATGGGAGGGATTAGACTAGGAGGAAGGATAAAGGTAAATGGTGGGTCTTACTTTGTGTAGTTATATGGGTGGCCAACTCAGAGATACACAACTGGTGACGTATTAGAATGAGAAGTAAGTGGATTAGAAGGATAATCTGGAAATAGAATAGATATGGATAAAACAGAAGGGGATTAATTAGATGATGGCGACTCACCATTAAAATGGAAACTGCTAATATAATTAAGAACCTTATGGGTTAATTTAATGCTTAGAGTCATCGTCTATTATAATAATTCTTTTAACAGTATTAGACTCAGCATCTTATTCTAAGTTCTCTTTAAGAGGGACCTCTTTCCATTCATCTTCTCCATCACTGGCAGTCCTGTGAGGTGAAGGGTCAACTTCAATTACAGGAGCAGCTGCATATTAGAACTTCTAAATCTTGATCTCTTAGCATTATCTTCTGGCAGACCCAGTACCAGTTAATCTTCAAATCATCTTTTATTGAGCTTTCTTTTCTCATTAAATCTAGCTTATGATTAGTCTCCTTATAATCAAAGTTAAGTATTCTTATAGTAAATGTACTTCCTTTCTTTCTTGACTTCCACTGAGTTATTTCCTCCCAATCGCTTTCAATTAGCTTTACAAATACTTAGTCCAAGTCCTCATCCTTGCTTTTTCACATGTTCCTTACTGGCTAGCTTACTTATCATACTAAATAGTTTAAGTTAATCTTCTTAAATCATTCCCGGGATTGGTAATTCAAAGGAATCAACCTATTCACTAAAGGTAACAACATTGTACAGAATATATAATCATTAGACCTTCATTAAAGACCATCCATATATTCTCATAAGAATAATCCGAATTGTCTAAGCTTAATCTATATGATGTCATTGTCATTATAGTATCCCTAATGCATCTATTAGTAATCACATGTCATTAAATAGAAAGTAGAATAGTAAGTCATACTACTACTATCCATCATGTGTGTCTAGAACATGTAAACTATCATTTATTAAGTGTATTCATATGATGTGTATTTAATTATATAATGGAATAGTAATGAGTGTTAAGTATGTGAGCTAGATGTGTAGGATCTAGAGTTTAATTATTAATCGAAGGAGGTTCTTATTCTTTGTGTTCACTTCTGGTATTGAGGAAACTAGAGAATTTCTGTTGTTGAGCTTCTTTTACTTCTTTGAGGTTTTCTTGTTTTCTTTTTATTTCTTTACTTTGGGGAAGGACTTGGGTTCGTCCTGCACTTCCTTTTGGAGGTGCGGGATTTGTCAGACTATTTAATTGGGGATTGGAAAGGTATGGGAGAGGTCAGAGTGACTCTATTATCGATTTCTCAAGCTAGAGAATCCAGCAATAGGGGATAGATCTAAAATCCCAAATGGAGATTTCTAGTGGCTAGAGAGATCAATGAAGAAAAGGGAAGAAGCCTCAAAGAGGGGCTCTCACGGCCCAGACGAAGGGTCAGAGGAGTCAATCCTAGGTTTACCAGCAGGCTCCAGACTCTCAACTTGGTCTGACTGCCAAAGACTATTGGAAGGCTTATAACTGCCTTAGCTTCAGACTTTACTTAGAAGCAATTAATTATTTTTATTTCATTTAATTTCTTCGCATTAGACATTGGGTTTACCAAGTATTAGTGTGTTAACATATTAAGGATTAAGATGATCTCTTTATTAGAATTAAGACTTATCTCACTTAATTTATCAATATGTACTTAAGTTTCACTTCACATTCGATGAGGTATTTGATCCATTCTTTAGACATAACCATTGATTGTTTGAATTAATATTAAATGGTTATTTTTCAATTAGAAGCAATTTGTCTCGCAGAAATAATTAATTATTAATTGTTTATCATCTGCTTAAATGGAGTCTCCTATTGTCTAAGAGTTTGTAGCGTGGTTAGGTAAAGTGTCTTCTATGTGCCATTATTTAAACTATTCTTCATCTGCACTTGTTTTGTATTAGTCTTGAACCATTTGTTTGATATAAGCATCTTTTCAGGAAGGGTATTGTGCATGCCTTGTGTCGGGCGTTAAGGTCTCTTTTCCCCGATTTAAATGCTATCAAGTGATTAATAACATCATTAAATAAGTGTGACAAAACGAGGAACCTCTATATTAGTACTAATCTAAATGCTATTATAGAAATAGATGGATAATCAATAAGGATAATACTTATGTGTTTTTTAATATGGATAAAGACAAACTATATGAAATAGAAATATGACTAAGGCAGTCATCTAGATATCTATTACTTGACAAACATTTTAAATTAGAAATCCATTTATATATACATGTAAGAGAGATTATTAAACCTTACCCCTTGCATCATGTGAATAATGTATACACGGATATGAATTGTTGATTGATGACTATAATAGTCTATTTTCAGATGTTAAAATTGCAGTCAAGGCAAATAAACTATATTCTAAATTAATATTCTCTAAAGCTATATATTCAAAAACTGCATCAGAAGAAGAGAAGATTAGTGAGTCTATTAAGAAATGGAAGGAAACAATAGAGATCAATGCCAATTAAAAGAATCTATAAATCAAATGACAGGCTTAGCAATAAATCAACAGACAATTCCATCAGCATGATTCAACTATCTGTAATAGGACCTTCTAAAGAGCCAAACATTAACATTTTAGATGTAAATGTAAATATAAACAGCTCTGAAAGTAATGTGGTAATAAGACCCTCTTCTATGCCTATGACAGTTTAATATAAGTATGTGTATTAACTATGGAGTGAGTTAATCATCCATTTAAGTGAATTCGATTTGCACCCATATAAATTAAAAAATATGTAAACAAAAACTCTTGTATGAACGAAGAAATCATGCATGTTTGTCTAAAACAAGCTAAGGTACTCATTATGCCAAAAGGGAAACTCGAACTAGCGACTGTTCAAATCTCTTTTGATGAAATAAATTTACTTAGATGAGACATTACCTACATCTACAATAAGAGCCCCTGTTACAACTCACTACTTTCGTATATCGATTAATAGGTGCTATTTAAATCGCTTAATTACATATTCAAGCATATGTATAATTATTGAAAATTATAGTACATTATTACAATTATTGGGATTCCATACTTTGTGTTTAATATCAACATCTCCTCAATTAAGAATCTAGACAGAAGATTAATTATTGTAATCTATTATTCATTAGCCAGAGAAGAATGAAGGATGAAAATACTTATTATAGAAAGTCAATCGGTGCAAAGTATCTCAATCACTCATTAATTAAATAAAAGCAAATAAAGAATTTAATATTAACTAAATAAGTACATTCTATAATGACTCATTCTTGAATTGAATGACATTTTAGAAACATAAATCTCAACACATCAGAGATGGATCTTGAAAGTCAAGCAGAATGTTTGAGGTGGTGCTCCAGTGTGAATACAGTGAGCATCACTTTTGATTACATTAACATTGCCTGTTGTTGCTGGTCCCTCGGCATCAAATGATTTATCATTATTATTATTAAATATAACCTTAAAGTCATCTTCTACTTCATTATACATTTTATCATCCATCATGATCTTAGATGCTCTTCTAAGACCATCCTTTCTTCTTGCATTGTAGTCTAGTTTAATACTCAGACGCACAGTAAATATTAAGAACACATCTAGGATCAACATAAATAAAAGTGAAATCCTTAATATCATCTGGAAGATGTTTCAATGAGAGGTGGGAATATGAAATAGAAACCTGTCTTGCCTACTTTCTAACGTTTGTTTTTAACATCTGAGATCTGATCATCAAATACTTCTCCAACTACCCGATGTTGCTTTGTCTTAGAGATCTATAATAGGAACTTTATCTGTTCCCTTGTTAATATTCATTCATAGATTGGATAAGTAAATATTTGAGGATGCTCTGGAGTCTCAGTTGTTGCCCCTTCCTTTTCATCTTCTTATGGCAGTAGATGGTGGATTAGCATCAATCTTGTGAATATAGATTCGTCTTCTGTCTCAGTGTCATTACTTCATTTCAATATGAGGTCCAACCTTAGCTGTGTAGATTCTAATTTCATAAAGATTATTTCTTTCTTTGCTGAGTCTCTTGAGTATGGTTTCATCTTATCCATTAATGATCTATTAGATAAGTTATCCAGTTCTATTGATTTTCATTCTACATACCTCTGCTTTAATGATACTCACTTTTTCCAATTTATCCTACAGTTGCCATTGTTACTACCATTTTGATATTTTAAACATTGTCAAAGTCTTTAAGTATTAATTTAGTCTGCCTCTAGAATGGTTCAACTCCAGTTGACTCTGCCAAGGGTAATACGTTGCCAAGGCAACAGCAGTAAAGAGCATGAGGGGAAAGCCAATATGAGGGAGAGAAGGCTTTTTTGAGCGTCTGTGAAGCTGACTTTGCTGGGGAAAAGTTTCTCATACATCAGGATTTAGAGCCATCACATGGACAGACCATATATGATTGATGGCTCTTTCAAATTAGTTTCATTTGTGAAATATTATCATTAATAACAACTATCACATTGATTAAATCATCAGATAATCTAATATTATTATGAGTTGCAAAGATTTGGGATTCTATTAATTAAGAAGCGAACTACTACCCTTTTGCATTATTTAATGTAAATTAGTTGAATGGTAAGCAGATAAGAATGTCTGTATCTAGGGAATAGTATTTCTTCAGAGAGATTTTAGACAATGCTGGCAGTAGTTGATGAAGCATATTTTGAGAGTTAATTCATTAAAATGCCTTGAAGCAACTAGTGAGGCAATACTTTCTTTGCGTCATTAACTTAAATAGTCTTTAATTTTTTTAATCTAGAATATTCTCCCTATATTGTAAACAGATAGATAGTTTCTTTACTTAATTGACCTATAGAAACTTAAATTATCATTCAGTGTCTGCTCCAGGACCATTTAAATATCCAGTTAAGATTCCTGTATACAGAGCTTCATTTGCGTTGTCACAAGTGCATCAACATTTAATTTAACATTTTTAAGTGTTAGTAACAATGGCTCCAGAGTCAAATGTTTGTTTAAATAGAATTTCATAGTTCAACATCATCATCAAATAATCACTAGACCTCTAACTATTATTATTCCTAATTGATATTTATATGCCTTTCTTAAGTTCTTCATTGTATTACTGATCGTGGTAGTAAAGGTAAGCAGACAAAGGGATTTATATATCACTGTTAATGAAAGCTTTATCTCTATAGTCATCTATTTAGTTTGGAGGTTCTGATTGCATCAGCTAATTCAGTATTTGTTTCTCAAGACATGAAGCCTCCCTTTCATCATTCCGTTACTATACTACTAGACTTCTGAGAAACTTACTAATAGAATGAGCAGCTTTGTCATAAGCCCTGAAGAATCTTAGTAACTAGCTCCAATTGTTCTGATTCTACTACTAACTTTAACCCTTCTTCATTTAACCACCATGATTCAGAGAATTTTCTTTTCATCCATTGAAAATTCTTATAGCTTAGCGAAGGTTACCAGAACAATGGCTATAGGATAGATAATTATACTATGGCATTAGTTGATCAATCTACATATCATTCTTCTTATCGATATATAGACGGCGTAGTCCCCCTCCTCCTAAATCTAGGAATCGATGACACAAAGAGAGAACGTGTGGGTCCCTATTGTACGAAGAAAGATAATACTGGAGACTCCATCATTGGTGTAGAAGATTATCTTTAAACAGATAAAGATAGAAATAAGAAGTTAATTAAGGAAGTAAATATAATAAAGAATCACCCTAACCTAAACGTAAATGTAACGTCTCCTATTAATGATGAAGATGAAGAAGATGTAATTCTACAGGAGTTCAATAAAACTAAATGGAGCAGTATATACTTCTTTAAACAATTTTTGAGTTGATTAACTCCTATTGTATGAGGCATTTGCTAGCAGCCATTTGAATTAATTTAAAGATGAAAGTTATATCACTTAAAAGAAAACTCTTTGTTAGAAGACAATTAAGATATTTAATTTGAAAAAGTAACCTTGAACAGAAAAGATTATCAAATGAGATTAGAAGCATTGGCTGAGACTTTTGACACATCCAGTACTTAACCTTTTTAACTAAACTCTAATGGATTTATTGAATCTATCTACAGTATACGAAGTGATCGACCGTTAAAGTTTATTAAATTCTTAAATATGAATAATTAATTCATTAGACCTATAAGCAATTATCAAACATGAATACATATTCATTTCTCCAGTTGTCTGAGCTAGCTTACAGTTTAGTAATTAAACTATCCAAGAATTTTAATGTAGTTTCGTTTGTTGTGCCCTTGTGAACACTGACATACTTCTCTCCAGTCGAACAAATACATGCAAGAATACTTAAAAAGGAATAAATTAAATTTAAATGGAATTCAGTCAAACACGACAATTCCAGAGACACAATGTCTCACATTATCAAAGGTAAGTAACTCTCCTACTCATTCACATGCATATAGATCATGACAGCATGGAGCACGGGGAGCACGCATGGCAGGCCAAACATACATCTAATGGCCCCCATGGGTGTGACAATGCAATTACACTGACAACAAAAAACATAGCAAAAGGAGGAGTTGAACACAGCCGACCTGCATGTGCTAACTCCGACCCTGAAATGCAGGTCAGCGGAGCCCCCATGCAAGAAAAGAAGTAATAACATCATAAACCTCCATTGGAGGCTGACCTCATAGGTCATGTTTTGTTTATTCTCTTCTGGGAGAAGACAAAAGTCTGAATTAAAGTTATTTAATTAGGTAAGTTTAATCAATAAACTAATATTGCCAGTAGGTTTCAGGCCTCAGACCAATGATTATTTATTTTATTTATTCAAGCCTTTATCAATGATTTCTATTTGAACTTTAATAAGGAAGCATCCAAGCTTTTTGATTTTAAATAATGTTTGTTAGAGAACTTCCATCCATATTAAGAATTGTCTTCCCTGAGTCAAGTGTATAAAGAAACTTAAGTGAAAACTCTTTTCTTTGGATCTTATTGATCTTGAGCTTGCAGAGCTTGTTGACTTAGTAGCATATACTTCATCTTTAGGTCTTGCTTCATAATTTATCTAATCTGTTTAATAGCATAACTATTTAATTGTCATTAGAGAGGTCTCTTCTATGATATCTCTAAATAATAATAATAATATAAGAATTCAGTTAACAACGCCTGAAGACCAACAGGAGTCTACGGAGAGATAAAAACAATCAGTTGCCCAAGGCTCGAAGACAACTGAACCAAGACTGCAGCTCTTATCAGCAACTCTGACAGCCCCTTAAACCTAAGAGCCTTATCACTGAAGCCCACAGGTAAAAAGGGCAAGCTGTTAGGAGTTGGTAAAAGAAAAAGCAAAATTTACCTTAAAAGGAAGATTCCTCCTCTGTATGAAACAGTACTCCTGAGCTCAGTCAAGTTGACATAATTATAATAATAAATGAGAAATGAGAATTCAGTTAATGTGTGTTTGGCAGATGTTATGCAATCGTTGAACCTTCTAAATTCTTTTTGGATTGAACATAATCAAAAATACAAAACCTCAACTCTTGAGTTTTATAAATGAATGAATCAAGATGGATTTAGTATAAAGAAGCATCAAATATCATACCAAATAGGAATAAAGTAGGCATATTAGAGACTCTCATTTAATTGCCCTTTTCTATTAAGGTTCAATAGTTTTCTTACAGCTCTCTCTTTTGGGATTTGAATTAGCGAAGAGTTATTTCTCGTTATTAATCAATCAGCATCGAGTTCAGAAAAGAATAGACTTTGTTTGTTAACACTTCTTTTTTAGGAGAATCAGTCATCAAGGGAATTGACATAGAAATTGTAGAGAGACTTGCCAATCTCAGGTCTAGGTGTTTCATTAAGGATCCATTATTGCTATATCATAAACTAAGTTAGTTCCTATGGTCTCTTTAAGCATAATTTTAAATGCTTTATCATGGCCACAGATATTATTAATTGGAGAACTTCTATTTTTTGAGAGAAAGATTCTATCTGAAACCTCTTCATCTTTTATATTATGAATATCATAAGAGGTATCTCCTCAATCAGTGGAACAGATATCATATGAAGTCTCACTGTTATTATGGCTACAGATGTAATCTGAGAAAGCTTTATTCTTCAAAATTCTGTTAATGTTCTTCCCCATATATGAGGCGTAATTAATGCCATTAGCCTACATAGAAACTTAAACAATTAATATTGCTGCCTTCTTAACTTCTGAGAATTTTTTATTGTTATCTTTTCTTCTTCATGGACTTCTAAACCTCAACTTACAATGTGATTCGCTGCTTCTTCTTTAATTTCATCTACTCTGTTATAACTGGAATTACTAAGAATCAACTTGCCAATCTCAAACATAGCAATTCGGGTCTCCATTGTCTAGGTTGGGAGTGCAATGCAACATTGAGGGCAGGGACGAGTCTCTTCTAACTCTTTTTTTGCATCTCCAAAGAGATGGGGAGTAGGTAGTAAGGGATTCTTAATAACATATTTAGAGTCTGATGAGTAAATCTTTGTATTGAAGTGCCATTTGAGGCGGGCATAAAGCCCGCCATTTATCAAATTATTATACGCATTTCTTATAGAAGATTCTAGCGAAGAGTTAATCTTAATCGCTATTGGGGATACTCTGTTCATCTTCTGAATCACTAGGCTCTCTCAATGTGCTCTGTTGCCCAACTAACTTTCTTCTCATTTTATTTTTATTTTAATTTAATTTTCAAATAGCCTAACAGAAATATTATTAGATCCTGAAGTCCCTGTGTTGCAATAGCTGTGTATTAGATGAGCCAGAGACATAGATGTATTTGCTATCAAAAGAAATTAAGAAGTTAAAGAATAAATCAGATGTATACACAAGCAGAGCTGAGTTCGTTTTAATGAACTTAAATATGTCATTAAAGAAAACAATAATTAAATACTCCTCTAATCGCAATTGAAATTCTCCGAGACCAAATTAGATTTCCTCAAACAGATAAATCAAAACATCCGAACAACAAATGGGCGAAACCTCAATCCTCAAAATGATTTTTTACTCTATAAGAGTGTTTCTGAAAGAAAAAGGGTTGACTTCATCAAATGTCCTATTTGCAATCCTGTTGATATAATGTTGAACAAACAGTACATTATACCCAAAACCCCAAAACCCAAACCGCTCTACACTATCAATGTGCATTACCTTGTTGGTATAGGGAGATCTTCAGAAGTTGTTAAACTTCTTCTTCTTCTACTTCAATTTATTAATTATGGTTTCAAATTATCTACTGACAACTGTCTAGAGAAATGTGGAGATGGAATTCTATTAGGTAAGTATATATACATCCTTATCACTTTTCTCTTCTAGGCACACTCGCTTGGCAGGACCTTTAACCCGGGTCTTAGTGGTGATAGGGCTCTGTAGGCTTTGGAGGCAGCAGAGTATTGAGAGAGAAAGCCGACTACAAGAGTAGGGACAGAGCCTGGTCCTCCAACTCTTCTTCATGAGAGTTTGTCAGAGAGGTCGGCGAGTGTGCCTTGTTGTTAAACTTAATTAAATATTTAACTAATGTCTTCATGTCTTCATCTCAAGTATTGATGACGACTTTAATAAAATGAAGAGAAACTGAGCAATAGGCAGTGTTTTCAATGATATCAAATTGTATGATATCTTAACTACTACACCATTAGAGATAGAAGCATTTAAATTTCTAAGCATAATATGAGGTACTGAGAAGCCCTATCAAGGTTTAGACTATGGCGAAGATTAATCGGATATCATTGATATTTAAGATTATCTGGCAACCTTCGGAAATGAGCCCCCTCGATGAGGAAGACTGGATCGGCTTTGCGGTTCAAGGAGATCCTAATATCAATGGCGATAATTTAGATGTTAGAAATGAGATTGAATAAGAAGTAAGAGTTAATTAAGTTTCTAAAGGTATTAAAGTCGACAAACACTACGCTGGTAGGTCTATGATTATTTGATGATGATGATGATGAAGTATTGATGACTCACTAAACTTTCATGATATTTCCATCCTCTTTATCCCACGTTACCTTCATGAGATTTCATGTCATTGGAGAAGTGGATAGCAGAGAGGAACATGCAAGATAGGCTAGTTACAGTCTTTATTATCAATACTATCTCAAGTGCCTAGTCTAAGGGCAAGAGAGGATGGTTATTTAATAAGACAAGTCATCTGTAAACTACTAATGACTATAACTGACTGCTTGCCTAACTCACTGAGCCAGTTTAAGACTATTGGAAAGTTAGAGAGGTCAGGAGAAGACTCTTTGGAGACAAGAGACAGTGAGGAGAGTGTTGTTAATAGTCTCTTTAATAGTTAACTCATTCACTTAAAGTCTTCTTGTATTGTCTCTTCTTAATGGTGTAATCCTTGGGGAATTTGACTATGTTAACTGACTTAGTCTCCTTGAACTGCCAGAAGTTCACTGCCTCTCCTACGAAGGATATGTAAGATTCAACAAAGGCAAGGTCCCAATCAAAGCCCATCACCTAGTCAAGGTGTCTGTATGTATTCTGCTTCACTCTCTTTGTGAGACCTTCACTAAGTCTGACTTTCTTACCTCTAGGAGTGTTAAAGGTTAGCATTAATGCCAACATAGTGATCTCAAAGTTTTGTAAGTATGAGCAGCCTTCATCATCCCCTTTAAACTCCTCTTCACTCTTGTTCATCTAGTTCTCTGCTACTTAAGCGAGTGAGTCTGTGTAGTTAGAGGTCTTATATGACTCAAGGTCTCTTCTTTAACTTAGTCACACTTGAGTTATCTTTAGTCTAAGACCCAGATTCATCTCTAGGCAAGTAGTATCATCAGTGTCTTCATCATCATCATCATCATCAATGGACCTAAAGAAATTAGGTAGGGAATTAATTAAATCGCTGGGCAGTTTGCAGCCACAAATATGCTTTCGCCCAAGAAAGATTTTCTTTTGCCTTAATTTTCTTCCTACTGTGGAATTTCTTCTCCTCGTTACCTCTGTCAGACCCAATTTTCATGGGGGGAGAAGTTGGGCGCAATTTTAGACAGAAAATCCTCGAGACTTTATCAAAAACTTTAGCAAAGAAATGTGCAAAGAATGGCAAACATTTTATGCCTTTTCGAAAATATAATGAGAATGGTAAAACATTTATGACTAAATTCAACTTTGATCTTAATTTTTTTTTCTTTCTCATTCTCTTATTCTTCTGTATCTTCATCATCTTCACTGTAATTGTCATGGTTTTTCTTCCAATCACTTGACAGCCATTTAATTAATTCTAGTGTCTTGACTCTAACTTCGCTGACTAGGTACTGTAGGCAATGGAAGATCATCTTGCCGTTAGTCTTCTCAGCTAAGGTAAACTCAATGCCTTCGTCTTTCATTGTTTTATACTTTGCTTTTGTTTCCAACTTGCTTGATTCAGACATTAGTCTCTTTAATTTATAATAAACTAAGGTCATCAACTCATCATCTTCTCATGACTCCCACTTTACTTGAAGAACCCATGTCAACATCCTTCTTGGGCACTGAGTAACCTTTCTCTGTAGCTCCCATGATGTTTAAGTTCATAGTAAGATCAAGAAGAGACTCTCTTAGTCTATCTAACTCTAGCTTAAGGTCCATGTTCTCTTTCTTGATCTTCTGCAGGTCTCTCTTTACTTCTTCATCCTTGCCCACTAACTCTCGTACACCAAGAAGATTATTTCTATTCTTACTTTAAAGGACACTCAGTTTAATCAGCTTCCCTTTACCAGCTAGGGATAAGAGAGTAGAAGACTTACCAGTAAAAGACTTAGAGTTCTTAGGCTCTTATTCTTCTTCAATTGGATTCATTTATTGAACTTTTTCTAATAATTCATTTAGTTAAGGGTCATACGTCTTCAATGAGATTAATTATTATCTAAGAAGGATTAAAAATTTCTTTCTTTAAAAATCAATTAACATGTGATTTAAAAAGATGTGAATCAATGAGTCAGGGAAATATATGAGTAAGTTGCACTGTGTTCAGGAATATCCATAGATCTTCATTTATTAACTAAGACAAAAGCAACAGGGATCAAATTAATGCAATACTTCAGATAGCTCCATAAATTTGTTGAGAGCATCTGCAAGTGAGATCACTGAAACTTTCATTTCTTATTGACACCGTGTTGTAAAGCCTGAAAGAATCCTGGGTCAAGAGATTCCTGAGAACCTCTGGCACATCACAGATTCCATGAAAGAAGATAACGGGAAAGAAGTTATTTAAATAAATGACCGCCAAAATTAGAAAATACTGACTAACAAGATTTATGTTTAAGTAATTTAAGTAAATGAAACTTACGAAATTTATGTTCATCTGCACTGTTTGGGAAGCTAAATTCTCTGGTCGGCTTGCAAACGAGCAAGATGCATCCAAGAAATTTGAAGATAATACAAGAGAATGCGAGCGAACACGAGATAATACAAGCTAAGTGCAAGCAAACACGAGAAAGCTCGAACAATCGCAAGGTAGACGAGATGGAAGCAAGGCTGTCATTTTGATGGGAGTGAAGTGTATAGATTGGAGTCTTCACGATATGTATATTGGATCTAATCCTCCTAAATCTGAAATTGGCATTGCTGGTAACCAGCTTAGTTCTTAGTCCTGAATAGCCTGAAACTCACTGGGAATTGCTCTAATGTTGAGCAACACTTTGTTAAAACACCCTGAAGCTTAAAAGCTTCAACCACACCCGGTTGAGAGGAAGACAAATAGGTACAAGATAGTATTAAGCAACCTGCACGCCAAACAAAAAGTTTAAGCATTCAGTAATTCCCAAACAGATAAACCCACCAATGCAACCAATGGGAAACTCCTACATATAAGTTTGGTTAGAAAATTTTTAGTTCCAATACTAAGGTTTTATAATTAAAGGTTCCTCGTTCGGATCGCACCACCGGACGCTTACATGCTAACACAATCTCTAGGATAAAGAGTTTAATTCTTGATTCGGTTGAAGTAGATGTAATCTAACTACTAGAGTTCATATTTGAATAGAATATTAAAGAGCGCGTCTTAAAGTATATAAAGATTAGACTAGTTAATGTTGAACATGCAAGACCAAGTACTATCATTGGCAATGACTTATTTAGTAGATTCTCACCTCTAGAAGATCCTTCACGTGGTATAATAATTCTCCATGGACTTAGTAAGACATTTCAGGCTAATGGATGAATCAACCATCTTAAACCAAGAGCAACTGGTAAAACAGCGAAGAGAGATAACTATGGGCACTGAATTCATGGTAAGACCAAAGAATAGGGATGTCTTAAGCAACCATTGGCAGAATTGCTCTGTAAGTGGAACTGAGTTGGTGTGATTATTAACAAGGACTGATTATGGACATGCAAAGGTCCAGGACATTCTCCAGATAGTCGTGGAAATTTGATCACGAAAGTGAAGCAAATGCAACAAAGGAATATTATAGAGTTAATGTCAGTAAGAAGATGGAGTAACTCAAGTCCATATGAATTATGATAAGGCTAGAATAAAGATATGTAATGAAACTAATAGGATTTCATTAGAAAAAGAGAGAGAGTGTGTTAATGATTTTTCACAAGAACAAGAACAAGAAGGATTAATGTCTATGACTGTTTTAGGTTGAGGTTATGGCTCTTTTACAGCGGGTGCAGCAACAGGTATTTATTGAACAGTTGGTATAAAACTGATGTCACTCTTATTCTGAAACTTGTTTAGATAACGAACTAACATCATTTATTGAAGTTGATGGTCCTCCTGGTTATCCTTGATTAAGGGATTCATGAGTACAACTCTTTCCAATATCTTGGAGAATTTCCATACAAAGGTCAACTTTCCATTAAGCAAAGTAAGGATCACTTAAGGTGATTTCTATTTCAGTTGGAACCATTACTTATATCACCTTTAATAATAATATAATAAATTCTAATAATTTGATTTTAAAGAAATAGTGAAATAATCAAATTATAATATTTAATAAAAACTTAACATACTCAACAGATAATGACAACTATTGAGGCTTAACAAAGAATTAATAACCTCAAAGTATAGAAGCATCATTAGATAGATATTTTGATTGCAGAGGATAAAGAAATTCATCCTCTTCATTCGATGCAGAATTAGATTAAATGATTGTAAAGGAAAGAGATTAAGAAAGAAGAGAAATAAAACACTGCAGTAATCGCTGAGAGGTAAAGTCAATGAGTGTGAGTGAGAGCTTTAAAAGAACTTGAGATTTGCATTCCATCTTTCATTAAAACTTAACGTCACCCATTAGTCCAACGTTTAAAGTTTAACAGAATGAAGGGGACTTACGTTGAATGATTTAGCTCCTCCCATTAAAAGTAGTGAATTCATGATTATTTCATTTATTTGGATTTGGTCTTATGACTTGTCAAACTAATAGAGTTGTTCCACTGAGCTGTCCTTGCACAGTCATTCTTAAGTCTTTATAAAATTAAATATATGTTGGAGATAAGTCACACTCTTCTAGAAGACGCTCAAATAATTTTGATTAACAAAAGCAATTCAACTTAAAGGTGTAATCGGGATAGAAACTTAAGAGTCTAATGATTACACTGTATAGTGAGATTTTCTAGCACCAATATAGCTTCTTTTCAAAGTTACTTTTGCTAAAGATTAGTCTAGGCAGTCACTAGGCTAGGCAGGGCTCTAGATATCAATCAGAATAGCTTATTGAGGTTTTCAAAAAATCTATATCATACCCCAAAACCCCAAAACCCCAAAGCATTCCAGATCAACTTTCATTAATCAGCTTTTAAAACATTGGTAGAGACTGATATATATTTATTTAAAGTGAAATTAAACTTTTTTAAATCGAATCAATTATGGAGTCTTTGACTAAAGGTAAGCAATGATTAACAGAATAGGATGGGAAACTAGCGACATCGCACTCACCC
>JAGYYO010000012.1:0-24377 GCA_021441625.1 Diophrys sp. 3 WChen-2021
TAACTGGAGACAACCTCACTATTAAAATCCCTTATCTGTCCATTACATTAGGTAACATACAGTAGATCGCCACTTCATCTTTCTTCAGCACCATGGCCTTGATCTCCGCTCTGCTTAAGTACTCCTCTTTCCCAATAACTGTGATATATTGGTGGACTTCAGGGCTGAACTCTGCCACATGTGAGTCCTTCATCTTATGTAATTTCTCAAGGTCTTCATAGCTGAGGTTTGATCTGAGTTTTTCCAACTCCTCTGACTTAGCTACACTCTCTTTCCTCCTATTGTCTATTTTATCTTCCCTCTTCTGTTTGGTAAGATTCTTCTGATACTCTTCTCTGTTTAAGGCATCCATGCGTCTCACACCCTCCATTTTAGGGTTAAGACTATTTTTGAATTTCCATTTGGCGCTCCCGACACTGGCTGGAGAGCACTCCTTCATTTCCACCATCTGACCCGTAGTGGCTATCTGTGGTTGCTCTCCAGCTGCTGGCATACTCTCTGGCTCACTGGCAGAGCCATCCAGCACCCGCTTTTCCATATTCAACATCTCAGAATCAGACTATGCAAGGGTTGTCGCTCCATGTGCATGCTGATTCTCAGCGTTCTATGTTACTCCGTTGCTTTGACAGACCGCATCTGTCTTTCTTTGGTACTAACAGTCCTCACCGTTAGCGAAATCACTATCAGCATCCGCCCCTTTCTGAGTTTTACTTTGCACATTGAGAAACCTATGCATTATTGATTTTTGATATCTAATTCTTTTGAGCGTCATCATAAGGCACAGTTATCACTTTCAATATTAAATAATTCTCCAAGTGCTTTAATCTATTAACTTACTACAAAAGAGAATTTATGCGTTAGCTGAAGATCCAGTAAGAAAGGGAAGATTTATTAAGTTCAAAGCCATTGGTCTTATTCTAAATGAATACAAATGAATCTGAGGCACTACAGGTAAGTCTATAAAAGAATCATCAGTATATTTGAGAACAAGTAAGAGCCTTGAGGAACTCAAATATTTCACAACCTTTCTGACTTGACCATTTTCAAGTTCCCGTAGGTCCTCCGAGGGGTCTAAGTGATATGACTCAAGGCATGACTACAAAGTCAAACAGAGAATGAATCAGGTATGGTAGCTACTTACATCTATAATCTAAATGAGAAGAATGTGCTCTCTATATTTAATGTACTCATTAATGAGAAAGGATTGTAAAACGATTATTGAAAGTAAAGTGTCTTCTAAAGATCCTTCAATCTTGCCATCCACATTGAGGTACAATAAGTTAAAATCTACTCTTTCGTTACCCTGGAAACCAATCTCAGAGCTCTCCACTACGAAAGTTCCCTTTGATTCTAAAAAAAAAGCTTCCATTTAACGATGAATCTTGCCAATAGCATCCATTCCATCTATACACCTTTCTTTACCATTCATCACTTCATTTATGGCTTGCTCTATTTGTGTGGTTTATGTCTTCCCATTTTCCAAATCATACTCTGAGATGTAAACTGATGCTACTACTTAGTCTAGTTCCATTATCATTGTACTAGATGTAAATCCATCATCTACATTATAGGAAAGTCTTCAGATAGAGGATATCCTTATAGCTACAGCACATCAACCTCTTGCTCGATTACCTTTAGTGATTAAGAACTTTCAACTTTGATATACAATGAGTTCATTGTTTACTTGAATATAATAACCACTTTCCGTTGGAAGATTGACTTAACCTATTAGAACAAACCATGATTCGAATCAGAATCTATTGGCATTCTGGATTGGTTTGATATTCTAAAGCTTTATTATATTAAGTATGAAGTTACTATATGAAGTTGGCGATCTACTGTATGTTACCTAATGTAATGGACAGATAAGGGATTTTAATAGTGAGGTTGTCTCCAGTTAGATCTTCATATGATTATCATACTGAATGGTACATTGTCAATTCCACTTCCAGTGTCCTAATGAAGATAGGTCTGGATTCTGGTATTCTGGAAATCAAGAGTTCCCGTGTTCGTAATAATTTCTTTCAACCCAAAGTATTTCTTTTAAGTTTTTCTAAGTTTATCTCATCCAGCAATAAAATTTGCATTGCCTTCAATAGTTTTCCATCTTTTGTTCATTAGTGAAAGGCTTAACAACTGTATCCTTCTTTACTTCCTTATGGATCTCTTTAACAAACCTCCAATGTCAGGAGCAGGTATACTACTAGTGATGGTGTTTCTAATAATTGCCTGCATTAATTCCTTAAGTATACCTTTACATATAGGTTTCTTACTCTTATGTTATCCTCGCCCAGTGATAGCTAGGGCTTATAGAAGAACTATCCTATCAAGACCTAGATATTTAGCCATAACAATGTTAATACTAACAGATATGGAGATTGGTCCTTTAATATTCTTGAATAAATGCCTCTTTGGAGCATATTTATGCAAACAAGAACTTGAGTTCATTTGTTCCTTGATGCGTAAAGAACAGGTACCATGCACCTCAGGATTCTAGACAAGGGGAATCCCCACTGTGCACTCTGGAAGATACAACTAGACAGGACCCAATTCCTGGATGGCCTAGTTAATAGACAACATATGAGTTTAGCAAGTTCCTTACAGGTAGAGGCTTATGGGGTGAAATGTGAATGTTCCTAAAGTTGTGACGTCATTAATTAAATTAAATTAGGTACAGTGTTTTGATGAAATGATGTAAATTATTATCTTCACTTTTATTTT
This sequence comes from Diophrys sp. 3 WChen-2021, assembly GCA_021441625.1. Classification (NCBI taxonomy): domain Eukaryota; phylum Ciliophora; class Spirotrichea; order Euplotida; family Uronychiidae; genus Diophrys; species Diophrys sp. 3 WChen-2021. Next base: position 2,722 of record JAGYYO010000012.1, read on the forward strand.
GAGGTAGATAGCTACTCAATGGTTGTCTCGATGTCATTTGGGTCAGAAGATAGAACGAGGGATATAGAGAGGTCCCAATTTAGTAATTCAAGATGTAAATGATTTAAAGTTTATATCTACTGTCACTTAAGATGAAAAGAAACTCTCAAAGAGAAAGTTGATGATAAGGTGATAATGAGGATATTAAAGATGTCTTTGTGTAAAGATGATGTTCATCACTAATAGCTGAATTTACGTTTCCTCATTTAGAATAATAGATTTGAAGTTTCCAAAGTATAAAACATCAGCTCGAATCCAAGACCCATAAGTTTAAATAGAATCCAAACGTTATCAAAGTCAAGGATCAGATGACCATTTTCAGAAACATCATTATTATTGAAGTGCATTAATAAACACCAAAGAAACAAAGTGATGGGAAACCTTCATGTATTAAAGAGAGTTGATGTTGACTTAGTGGAGTCCAAGTTAGATGTAGGTTTAATAATGTGTCTGAATATTATTTAAGTTCATCTTTGAATTACAATAATATTGTTTATCACATTAATTTCTTGGATGAGAAAGTCCATTATAGATGTCTCTCTTTCAATCATAAGGGTTATCATAGGCACATCTGCCATTGCTTTTGGCAGGCATCGTGATTAGTAATCAAGGAAGTTTCAGATTCCACCGTATCAGAGTTATAGACCAATGGTGTTCATAAACATAACTAATAATGCAGGAGATCTAAAAGAGAGAACCAAGGACTAAGGTTATGATCCCTTCGAGGTTAAAAAGAAAGTAGAAGATTATTTCCATATCTTAATGAAGAGGAACTAAGGCAAAAAGAGAAGAGGAAGATAATACAATTTAAATGAAATCTGGACATTCATTTCTCCTGTGAAAAAAAGGGGATCCCTTTGCCCATGCTGGTTTGGGGATGCAGACTAGGCAGAAGGCTGAAAATGACTATGCTTCAAGGTTAGGGAGAATTCATAATCGGTCAGAGTTTGTCTAAAGCCATTTATCTAACAAACATTATCTGCCCTTTTTCAGAGCTATGATAGAAGATGTAATAGTCAAAGGGATTTAATAATAGCACATAGTAATGAGATTAAATAGATTAGGTATAAGGTTCCAAATTATTCTCTGCTGTATAAAACATTAATCTAAACATATTAAGAAGAAAAGAGTTTGTAGTTCTAGACTCTAATGGTTAACTAATCATGATACAAAGAATGATGAAGGTCAATGGGACAAAGTACTAAGACTAACATTAGTGTAGTGAGAAGGTGCCTCAGTTCAATAAATCATACATAGTTCGCATATCAAATAAACAAATAATATGAAAATTTTAGTTTTTAATTTATCAATCAGTCAGTGTCTCAATCTATATTGTTCATCATTGTCATTAGTATTAATATCATTTAGCATGATTCCCCTCTGGATAGTATCTGACAGTGTTATTAATTTTTTTTACTGTAACGATGTCTCGCACCCAATCTTCACTTCCATCGACCTCCACACACCTTCTCACTTGATTAGCATAAGCAGTGATGTACAGTCATCCAATCAAGAATGTCATCTGAATTATTGTTGTTAACAGCTCCGAAAGTGGCTCTATTGTTTAAGCAATATTAAGCTTCACATCTTGCAGAGTTCTGGCAATCCTTATTCATAAAAGGACTAGTTATTTGAGTGTTAATAAGAGGGTTGTATCCCTTGCATTGTTATTTCTATTTGAAACTTCATCATCATATAAGAAGTTAAACATATTCATCATTCCATTGAGAGAATTATAAGCAAAGGTCTCTCTGAAGTCTGACAAGGTTGCTATGTGCTAGATTAAATCTGATGTATAAGATTCTCAGTTCAATTGCTTCAGCGTGATCTGTTCAATGAGGTGCAGTTTAATAGTTTCCAGGTGTGACATCCAGGTCTTTGACAAAGTCAATTCTAATTTAATTCGTGTATGATGAATTCCTTTAACCTTTAACCTTTAACCTTTAACCTTTAACAAAGTCAATTTCTTTATTCCAATTACTTTCAGACAAATTCTGAGTCTAAGCTAGTTGAGAATTTAAGGTATAGCACCTCTGCCGAGGTGGTAGTATGATAGTAAGAGTTTTTGAGTAGTATGGCAGAATTAACTGCCCCTTCGATTCTTGAAACATAAACGCCATGCATAGCAGACATTTTTGCCGCTTAAATGCATAATTTAGTGCATTTTAAAGAAGAAAATTAACTTTAAAATGAACACAAATTGAAGGTTGTTTAAATTAAGTACCAACACTCTATTTATTAGATGCGACAACTAATGAACTGTATTTATCATAGTCAATATTTAATCCTCAATGGATTTAAATAGTCATTATTGGTATTATAAATCCTAAAGATAGATTACTATTTAAGATAGGCTTGGTATGCAGGATCTATCGCATGAGATATAAAATTGTCTTATCTACATCTTTTGCGTAAGAGATGGAACAAACAACGAGTGGATACATTTTAATAATAGAGAGATTCACAAATTCAAAGATTTGATCTAAACATTTTTGGCTAAAGTGTCCCCATTTTCTCAATTGAGTCCGCATAATTGAAAAGCTTAACAGAACGAAGTTGTTTGATGTCTCGAGCAAGTCCTCACCTAAGGAGTTTGCATCTCCTTTCCTAATGGAGAATGATGGAAAAATAAATATCAAAGGTGACTCTAACTCCGAATACCTTAAGATTACTTGCTTTGCAAATCTTTTTTCATAGTTTTCCATTTTAACTAATGGTTGCAATAGAGAAATTTGACAAATTTGTATTAGTATAATTAAGAGAGATTGAAAGATAGGCTGTATTAATACTTGAGGATACAGATATTATACTATCTGGAGTTATAGAAACCCACATCAAAGTAACACTTCAAAGATGAAATCAGGAGTTTTTATATATTAATCAATATAAATTCAATTAAACTTAAAGACTTTATTAGATAGAAGCTTAAGCGAAAAAGAACTCCAATGTCAATCATTTAAAATAAATGAAGATTTTAAATCAATGTTCTTTACTATTTTAGACTCATACAACTACAATAAGAAAGATGTTACATTATCGTTCCTTTTATCAGATTTAATGATAAATCTTCGAGTAAGTGCTAAGACGAGGGAGAGGATACATTCACTTACTCCAGAGGCAGAGGGAGATCCTCAGATGGAGCTTCAGAGAGAGTTTGTTCTTTGAGGAGGGCCCTCAAGAATCTCTTGCTAGTCAAGGCAGATAGTTTAATTGAGTCACATGGATCCAGCTGGGATCGAAATTTCTCAGGATATATTTTAGAGCTTGATTGGAGAAATTATGCAAATGGCTTGTAGAGAAATTCATTGACACCTAGAGCAAGCTAAGTTTGCTTCGATTGCTCTCTCCATCATTGTTTAGCTAAAGTCAGGGACATTAAAGTTTAGTAATTTAATAGTAAAAATCGAATAAATATTCTCCTAAATTACCCATTGAATTAAAATCAGGACTGGATCTTGCCTGAGAATGTAAAAGTAATCAGATGGGTTGAAAGTACACCTGTTATCTCGAACCAAATGTAAAACATTGTAGCACTTGAAGTAGTGTCCAATCTTTAGAATCTCTAACTCCTCTCCTGATGAAGAACTTATCAAGACTTATTCGTCGACATTTTCCAAGTCGATTAATAATCTCATCATCTGAATCCCTGCTCGAGACCCGGCATAGAGCAGCCAACTTTACCAGGATACAGTTCGACTAGGTCCCCGAGTTATGTGGAGTATTACATTAGCTCTGTATTTCGACCTCTTAAAGTAAAACTCTTAGATTTATTAAATATCTAATTTAATAATAGAGATTTAATATTAGTTATAAATTAAATGAAAAATTTCAAGTATTCAGCTTTAGATGTATATATAAAGAGTTTCTCTTATAATAGAGATGAGTTATACTCTAAACTAAGGCAGTTAAATAAAAATTGGTATGATCACACTTCATTTAGGATAGATTTTTTAATAATGGCCACTAATAATCATCTTAAATGTTCTTAAAACAAATAATGGATTTACAATTATTCTTTAATTAATTCTATTCATATTACCGTAATAATTTAATTGAAAAGATACCTCAATTTCTACCTAAGTATATAATAAATATTAATGAGATATCCTTAGTTGTAATATCATACCTAATATTTCATAGCGAGAATTAATCCTTGATATGTTTATGAAACTTTTTATTATCATTTTTCTATTGCATTGAAGTAACCATTATCCCAACTCCTAACAATATACACAAAAACCTATTAATTTATAAATATATAAGGATTATTAAGAAGAGTGATTATATTCTGACTTATCTAAATATTGAAGATGAAATAGCAGATCCCTATGTTTCTTATTATATAAAGTATGATGCTAATAGAAATACAGAGACTCTAGACTGTTTTAAATAAGCTATTTAAGTTTTTGAATAATGCCATAGAGGAACAGAAGAGAAATTAACATTGAAATTGAGAGTTGATGATAGATCTGCACTACAGTAGAATTAAATTAACTACAATTAATAATAGTGTACTGTATGAAATCTTTCTGATATTAAAGCGCATTAAGGATCCATCTCTATTCAGACTTAGACTCAAGACTTAAGAGTGGGGCTATGTGAATCAATTATTTGAATTGGATATGGAAATAGACTTCTATGTAAGAGTACTTTAAGACAACACTGAAATACTGGATAGAAATTTTCACATTTAGAAATTGAAAGGATTTAATTTTGGAAGGCTTTAATATTATATGGATTAAGGAAAAGAAGACGAATTGCTAGGACTTTCTTATGGAAAGTAAGTTTGTTACAAAGGCCCAATTAAAACCTAAAGAGTCTCTGTATATAAATCAGAATGCTATAACACCAATGATTGGTAAAGGATTAAGAATACCTTTATTGAACAATCATTTGATCAAGTAAAACTTTATTTTCTCTTAGGTATAAATATAGAGATTCCCTAAGAAGGTCTTCTATATGATCACTATAGATGTAAGAAACTTTTGATTAAACTCGACTGGGGTATTAAAGAGGCATTTACACTTCTTCGGTACTTGTTATCCTTGACTTTTATAATTGAAATTTTGAAACAATAGAGCTTAAATTGACCTTGAAATATTAATATACGATTACCGCTTTGTAAAACCTAGTAACTAATCTCCGAGGAAGAGTTAATGTGCTTAAATTATCAATTAAAGTCCTTGGAGTTTTTGACGAAACCAAAAATAAAGACAATCTTAATTAGATGAAAGTATCTTTTGGGCTGATGTTTTACCTTTCTATGACTTTATCAGAGTTTAGTTATAATGTCCTTCCCGTAGTTACTAGATAAGTTAACATTTGAATCATTATTCAGATAGAGTGAAACCTCATCACTTCAATTTCATATTTGTATGAAATTAAATCTACTAATAATAATATTAAATGCGAGTAACATCCCTGCAAACCCCTCTTTCCACCCAACACCAATCCCAACAACTCCAGACCCCTCTCCAATTCATGACTCGCCAACCCTCCCAAGAGCAGCATTACTACCTCCTTCGCTACATAACCCAACTCCCACTCCTAGAACAACAGCTCCTCTAATCCATCGAATAAGAAAACCACCAATTCACCACTACCATCAATCAAATCAAATCCCACTACAACCTCCCCTCCGACCCCACTGACATCTTCACCTCTGTCCCAGATGAATCAGATAGCGACATTGATGAAGCACCTCCTCTCAAGCGCAGAGGTAGACAGATAGGATAACTATTGAAGATGTGTATTGATATTAATAAATGATATTCTAATTATTGAGTGTAAAGGGATGGGACTGGGGGAGAAGGGAATGTAATAGAAATAGTAAAGAGGGTTTATGTAGAGTTTTAATATGGAGAGTGTGTTTGGAGGGGAGGTGTATGGATAGATGAGGTATAAGGAGGCTGATGAGGGGTAGAGAATGTTGATTAGTAGAAAACATATGTGGTATAGGAAGAAGGGGTATAAGGAGAGGTTTTGTGAGTTGGAGAGAGGGTTGGAGGGATTAAATAGGTTAGTAGAGAGGTTGTATTTGATATGTACGTTGCGTTAGAGGGTAGGGAAAGAGATTAAGATGCAATTGGAATGTCCTCCTCGTATTTAGATAGTAGAGACAATTATAGGATACATATAACTCATAGTTTATACCTGTTCTTTAAACACTACCTTCAGTTAAATGCAGATATGAGAGAGAATCCTTTGTTAGGAAGAAGTGTGAGACTAATCTGTAATAAGTAAGAAAAGAACTCATCTTTGTATCGGTTTTAATCGATTTTAATCAATCATTTGAGGACATGACTTAGGCATATTTGAGAAACTCTCTTACTCCATTATCGCGATGGAAGCCACTGAGAATGTAAGAGAGCTAAACACAGTGCAAGATAACATTTTGGTGGTTAATGAACTTCTATTTTATCTTAATTCATATTTTAAATCACATTTTCTAAATCAGCTATGGACCCTGAGAAGCCCATGGAAAACCTAGAACCCTTTCTACTCTTCCCTCATTTATTATACCTCCCCAACCACTCTTCTCAACTACCCCTCTTTCCCTTAATCTACCTTTCTCTCCAATCCCTTTAATTCTCCTTCGCCGCCTTTACATCCTAACATCCTTCAAATGAGTCATGTTGCCAATACAATACTAGTCATATATGTCTTGTATTATGCAATAAGAACCATTCTCGATGCAATAGAGACTATGCACTAGCACATTAAGTATTGGATGAGTCAGGGTATTATTAACATTGACAATATTGATTAAATATAGAGGTTGCCTAGAGTTATGTAGACATTTTTGTAAGCCAGGGATGTTCCCATTTTTCAATAGGATTTTATTCTGCTAACATACCTCTCACTCTAGAGAGACAACAAAACTACTTCCACCAAGACCAATCAACAGCGAATTAGCGCATGTAAATTAATAATAGGGTGTATAATTGACCTTAACACACTAAATTAACATATGTTGTTTGAATAGGTTAGTCAATCTTAGTGGTTAATTTGATCCATAAGAGTGAAACTCTTTTATAATTATCATTTAGTAAAATGTGACTTTATATCCTCTTTTCAAGGGTTTCTCTTGCATCTTTTAGTTGTCAGGGGTAACATGAGGGATGCTTTTTTTGTTTGGCCTTGTCTAGATGGTGCCCGATGGACATTGTCGGATGTTAGCTTGTAGGAATCATTGTCAGGATGGTGTGCATAGAACTGGGTCGAGCCTGATTCCAACAGTTTGAATTTGTACGACCACGTCTAGGTCATAGTATTATGATCACTTTCATCAATCTAGACAGAGTCGAACCAGTCTCACTAATCGAGATGCCCAATCATGAATCAATGATTACATAGCAGGCATCTCTCAATAAGAGGTTGCTTTCTATTCTTTCTTTTGATTAATTAAGAAGAACCTGACATGACCTCCATGTAATTCCTTAATAATCAATTCCCTAAATTAAAGAAAGGTAGAGATTTTAATGTACTCCTTGATGTCATTAATCGGAACTTGATTTGTAGATTATTAAGGAGGTTATACATAGTTTATGATTAATGATGGAGATTATTAAAAGGCTGATGTTTCCTTTTGCATTCTATTGTCATCTTCACATTCATATGCTCCAAAGTGAAGTCCTCTCCATAAGAAGGATCTAAATGATTTACTCTAACATTCTTTAAATAAATCAATGGAGAGGGCTAACTTGTTAAAGATGCCAATAGGATTGATTTCTTCTTAGTGGAAACTTATTTTGTTTCTAACTTGAAGTTCACTCATAGGTGAGAGTTCAACGACTCAAGGGAGTCAGGAGAGGGGAAGGATAAAATAATATTACTAGATGGGGCTGAGATTAACAAAGTGAGAAATGACAGGGGTTCATAAGATGGAAGCGAGCCATATGTCATTAATTAATCTGTTATGCATAGTTAATCCGTGTTACTATTAAAGGTTTAGTCCTTTAACTCTTAATTTATTTGCTTTACATTATAAGCTCGCAGATTAATAATTTATTAATCACTATAAAAAGCTTTAAGGCCATATTGTCTCACTTGTTCTTGTTATTAAACATATTCAACTCTTTCTAGCTCTTTTCTTATCAATAGACCCATTTGGTAGTATCTATGTAGTGTTGAATCAGTGAATATGGCATTTCCACCTGAACAATCTTGATATATGGTTTACATAACACAGTGGTAAAGATGTTGATCTGTTTCTCTCTTGTCAGTGTCTGATTCATAGCTATCACATCTTGCGTTGTCAATCTGAAGTCTTCTATATTTAATAATATACTACTATCTAGAGGATCTCCCTGGCCTTTGCAGTGTGCATTCCCAGTACAACATTCTTTCACTAATTGAGCTATTCCTGCATTAGTGTTTAGGTTACCTATATTTTGGACTTACTTTCAATGGTAGCAACCCTCTACTTGTTTCAGAGGCTCATAGATATGCTGGATATTTCTTAGATCTGTAGTACTCTTTCTCAGAATCCGTTCAATCACTATATTTAATATATAACACTTTGGATAAACATTTATATAATATTACATATTGGAATTAAATATAATCAATCAGTGTTTCGCTGGTAGCAAACCATTCCATAAACTCGATGGCTAGCAAAAGAGCTGACTGAAGATAGCTCATCAGGAAAAGTCCATAATGGGAGAGGGTCGTTCGGGAACCTGGCATTTACCTATCTAATTTATGAAATAGTTTCGTCTTTATACTTCTTAGAAACCTGATGAAAAATATTGAGGTTACTCATAATTTTTTCCTCTTCTGTTGATGATGATGATTAATCTATCATAGGTAGTAGTAGTAATCTTATCCCTCTCAGTCGGTTTCTGTTTAAACACGTTAGAGTTTCTCAGTTTATTATATATTTAATGTCATCTCTTGACAAAGCTCACAGGAGTTTTCCTACACAGTTGTTTATCCATGGACAGTGGTGATCCAGCTTATAGGTAAGTGTTCTCCAAATTCACTTAGGTCCTCTTCCACGGTTGCCCTGTTAACCTGCAGGCACAGTGGTTGTTGCTCGAGCTTTGGGGTGCAGCTAGATATCTTAATTCTTTGCCGACTTCAAACACGCCGTCTTCGAGCAAGAGGCAACGTGTGAGGTTTTCTCTTTGGACTCCTGTTAGTCAGGAAGAGGACCTACACGTTAGAGTTAAGTTTCCCTGGGAATCTAAGGCAGGCAGTGCATCTGGAAATAGCATCAGAGGCAAAATGATTGAGATCTCCGTATGTGAGAGTGGTGAGTTTTAGGATTCTGAAAGAGATATCATGAAGGGCCTCGTTATCGATAATTTGGATCTCATGAATTGATGGGCTGAGGGAGAGAAGACGAAGTGACTCAAGTGAGTCTGAAGCTTGAGGGGTCAAGAAGTGTTAAGAGAGTAATAGAGGAAGAGGAATGCTCAAAAGAGAAGGCGAACTGTGTCATTTAAATCCTGATTTATTACCCCCCTATTCTGTTTATAATTCATTATTTGATTTAGATTTCCTTAAATAACTTAAACATTAATGTGACCTTAAACTCTAATATTAATAAACTAATTGTCTAGTTAAGAGACTAAATATCATTGCAATTACAAATGAATTGTTTAATAAGCTGTAATTAAAGATACTCATCTTTAGAGATATTTGATGCATTTGCCTTAGATTTTATGCTACATAATGTGAGACTTAATGATGAAGTGGTGAATAATGAACTTAATCATCAAGTCATCAATCTCTTTTGGGCGCCTATTCTCGCTAAGCAATACTCTCGTCATCTGCCTATTGTCTACCTCCATATCTGTGCTCCTCTCCTGTCATTCCTCTACAACTGTCTCGTCATTCTCTTTCGTATACACTTCTCCAACTCTGATTGCCTAGAGCCATATATCATATAAGGTCTGTCTATGTGATGGCTCTAAATGTAGTTCTCCTAGTCTAGTCTGATGTGTAGGAACTTTCCACAGCAACTTCAGCTTCATAGATGCTCAAAAAGAAGCCTTCTCTCCCCAATCTCTGCTTTCCCCTCATGCTCTTTACTGCTTTTGTCTTAATAACGCATTTATTTCCCCTCATGCTCTTTACTGCTTTTGTCTTAATAACGCATTTAACTTGGCAGAGTTAAATGGAGTTGAATCATTCCTGGCAGGAGAGGCAGACATTGATGGATTTATTATAAATTTAATAAGTAAAGACTTTGACAATGTTGAACATGTTTGTATCTGTTGGATATGGAGACATAATGAAAGTTAAAATGAGCAATCTCAATCAATCAACTCTCATTGCCTCTCTGCTATCGTCACTCACCTTGATCATGTCTTTCTCATTGAGATCTTCGTCACCCCCAATGATATCCTGTCCGTTTCTCGCATATCCCTGTAGTCTACTTCTCCTATCTCATCAAGCTCTCTTGATTCGTTATTTGCAATCCTCCATTTGACTCTTCAGGCACAGAGAGTGAACCGATGGAGTAATCATTATCTCCTATACCATTCTTTCTTCCTCCACTATAAACTTCTTACCATTATCTTTACTTCTTCCCACTCTCCCTTGTTCTCTTTCTTCTACCTTTCTTCTGTTCCATTGACTTCTCTTCTTTCTTTCGTATATTCTCTTTATTCTCAACTGCTTAAGATATGCTATATTTGGGGGACCAATAAGCACTGGAGTCTAGCGAACTTCAGACGAGGGAAGTGCAGCAAGATAAGCAAGGACAAGCAAATGCAAGGCAAGCACGAGATAGGCATTACATACAACTGCTGTCATTATTCTAAACTTTCGTTCCTATTCGATTAGATTCTTATTTGAATGATTTGCATTTACCTCCTCCTCCTGGAGTTGCTCACTGTGGAGAAACATCTTATTTAAATATAAGGATTCTTATGCTCCTACTACACTTGTATGGGGAAGGCAGTTTAGAGTGGCAAACATGAACAGAAGCAGAATCCTTATTAATCAGAAACGTCAGGATATTTCAGTAGAATGGATTCATAGTATTATTTATTAGAAGATTAAAATACTAATGAGCATTAGTACTCTAAGCATGCTTAAAGTAAAGAGACAATGTCCAAAAACTATTCTTATCAAAATAGATTTAACATAGAAATCTAAGGTTTCTCAAAGATGGTTGCCAAATTAAAGAAGGTTTCTGAAATTCTTTAATTGAAAATGCATTTAATTATGCAATAATGGCTGGATTTACCGCTCTATGCATGGCATTGATGAACCTAAAGAATGTTGGCAGATATAATCTGAAGTAACTACCTCACTTACTTATTACTACCACACCTCAACAGAGGTGAACCAGACAGGGTCTGACTTCAGCATCTGACTCTCTTACCAAATCTTCATAGTTCCTACTAGAGGCGGATAGAATTGCTGCAAACTAATACATGCAGGCCTACACAATGAAGGACTTCTTCTATTTGAGAATCAGACAACGTGTTTTAATAATTGGCTTCCAAATTCATACTGCTAACAACTGATTGACATTGAGATAGATTAAAGGATATTCATGAAGCCCAGTTTTATCCATCAATGGGGGACACTTACTGTTGAGAAACCAAGCTCGTTCAGACAGAGTTAATCTGTCATAAGCTGATGAAGAGCAAGTTTTCTTAACTTACAAAGGTGTGCAGAATGCTGACTCTGGAAAGAGTCTCACAAGATCTCTCACTGCAACTAGATAACAGAAGAAAGTTGAACTGGATTAAAACTCAAAGCTAAACAATATTACACTGACATCAAGTTCTCATTCCTTAGTGATGTGTCTATCAGAGGCAAGATTTCTAAAGGTGTAGTGATCTTAACCAATATAATAACAAATATTATCTTTGTATGAAGAGTTAACTTGCATTACATCCAGAAGTACAAAAGATTGAGAGATGTATACTGTCGAACAATACAGAGAGCTCTCAAGACTCTGATATTCAAATATTATCTGAGTAGTGCATTGTAGATATGTATTTAGAATTTAGAAAGAAGGTTTCTAAAGTGATCAATTAATGATTGAAATTAGTTACTTCACTGAAGGCAATCAAGTGTCCCTTTAGAGAATATAAAACCATAGACTAAGTTTACATTCAAAAGACTTCTTCATAATTTAATAAATAATGATTTAATAACACGATTTGAATGCCTTGCGCTTGCCCAGGAGCTCAGCAAAATTGCTCACTAGAAAGAGCAGGCGAAGACGAAGCTAAAGCCACTTCGGACGGTGCCGTATGCCCAGTATAAGCAGCAGAAAGGGCCAGTACAAGTTTGCTAACACTCAAGCACAGCTTAGACATGAAACTTCGTCAAGGTTTGCTCACTCATAAGCTGCATGAAGGCACAGCAAGTTTACAAGAAGACTATGGGACAGAGAAAGAAGAAGAGAGCTCCGGAGAGAAGGCTCTGGAGCAAGAAGAAGTTGTTCGAACAAAGTGGTGGAAAACACTCTCTTGCTCATGGAAATCTATTTTGTCGTAAGTGGAAATCCATTTTGCAAACTTTCCTTTTCTGTCAGCGTCAGTCAAATTCAAGCGCTTGATAAGAGACTAATCTGCTTGGATAAGGAGGTTCGCAAACCGGATTTCCACTTAAGCTAAGGTGGATTTCCGTGGTCCTGAGAGTTACATCGTACCTTTGCTTCCAGACTCTTCCTGGGGTCTCAGAGCCTCCTCTGCGGGACTCTCTTTGCTTGTTTAGACACAGAAGCCCCCTCTTGCATTCACAGAGCATCTTTGGTGCTCCAGAACGTTGCTATATGAGCGAACTTCATTGGTTTCTCAGCACAAGAGCAAACCAAAACTTGTTCGCTCAATTTGGAAGGCTTATCCTAGTGCTGTGCTTCCAGGAGAAGTGTCTTTAGTCTCGTGTCGACCTGCTCTTTCTGCTGGTAAATTTTCCAGCTGAGCAGGGTGACTGGAAGCCATTCAAACTAGGCTATTAATGCTTAATTAATTAAATTAGATTGAAGTCTCATGAGAGTAGTTCTGTCAGCTAATGAGAATTCACTGATTCCTTATAGAAGTACTTTATTTTCTATCTTATAAAAGTCTTAATTCAATCTGTTCATTTTAATATTTACAATGAACAATCATAATTTAGTTAAATCATTAATGGATAATAAGTAACCTTGTAAGTGGAAGGAGAACTTTTCCTCTTCCCTAGGTACAGCTTAGGAAAGCACACCAGGACTTGTCTGAAAGTCTTTTAACTGCATAGAGGATTCTTTTATTGAAATTCATTTAAATATAGGTAATGGCGGATAACATTCGTACCTCAGGAATTCAAAAGAAAAGAATCCTAACATGGTCCCCTAGGCCTCTACTACCTCACTTACTCTTTACTTCTCTACCTCACTTAGAGGTGCACTACTGAGACTCAAAGAGACTCTCCTGTCAGATCTTCTCTGTCACCAAGTAGGTATGCTGACTACCCCTTTGCTTTTGTAATCAAATGTAGTCCATCTTAAGTTCGAAACGATTTCCCTAGTTATGATCTCTTTGAAGATACTATATTAATAGTTAAAGAAAGTTGCGATGAAGACTTTGAGAATCGAACCTTTGAATCTAATAGTTTTAGAGGAAGCCACTGAAGAAGTAAGCAACAAATAGTCCATTACAGCTAAGTACCTCATTGCTGTGACTCTCTTGAAAGTGAAGAAGTCAAATCTCTGATATTGATTTTTAGAAATGACTACAATCAAAATGAATGAAATGAAAAAATAAATGCATAGAGTTGAAAACAAGAGCTTGAGTTCGCTTGAATTGAGAGATGTAAGGATCAGGCACAGTGCATCTCAAGTAGAAGACATCTTTCTTCATTGAATTTAATTTTAATTAATGGAGTTTAAGAATAACTCATCTAATTTAATTTTTAGTAAAAATATTTTCCTTGGGTTTTTGATGATCTGCATATCAGGATCTCGCCAAAAAAAGAAATGATCAAATTCGGGAACTCATCTAGAATAGTTACTATAGAATCATCGATATCCAGGAACATAAGTTCTTCTTCCGATCACTCTGGAAGCTGCCACTAGATTGGACTCACTCACTGGTTTGCCTAGTAGGTAAAATTTCAGTTCTAATCCCGAAAGACCCTCTCCTATTACTGACTTTCCCTAATGGGGCTATCCTCCATCAGTTTTTTACTTGCCATCTTGTGGAATGTTTGCTACAAGCTGGAAACGGTTGGTTGGAGTAGGGGGGGGTATGATTCCAATCAGGCCTTAGATATAAAAAAAGGTAGCAAATAGAACTCAATATATTTGTTAATCCAATCAATTAATCTAAAGTATTTAGCTTCCAATAAATTTTAAATAATAATATCTAAGTATGTTTATGCATGGAATTAATAGTAAAAAACTTCAAGACAGATATAGTCTTTCCTACTCTCCCCCATTTCCTACCTCAGAGGAAATACACTCCCCACGAGTTCTTTGCTTTTAACCGATTAGGCCTGAGCAGTTAATGATTTTATTTGTTCATCCTCACAGAAGGAATTTTCTGAAACTTTCGATTCAGATAATGATGGCCAATGCGAAGGATCAGGTAAATCACCTGCTGATAACTGCACTAATATGAATGAGAAATGATCAATATACCAGCACTCAGACATTTTATGGGATACTAAGAGACACTGACTTACTTATTCATAATAAGGATAACTAAGCATCATCTTTCAGATATATCATTTCATTATCTAAACAAGTCTCACTGCACAGTGATTTATTAGACTCTATTCATCAAGTTCTTAGTTGTCAATCTCTTTGATATTGCTAGGTCTCCGTCCACATCTTTACAGCTATACTTCCCTTTAATACCCTCTTCTAGATTATCTATTAGTTGTTATATGTCAATCTATACTTTCTTCTTATGCAGATCTGAAGTCTGGTAGTCGTTGCTTTGTTTGATTTGATATAGGATTAAATAGGGTTCTTATTCATACACTCAGATTCACTAATTACAGTGTCAATAGAAAATGTAGAGATGGATATAGTATGACAATCCCCCACTATAGATATTGATTAGTCTTCTTCTTAAACTACCATTGCTACTATTACTCTGACTCAAGTCAGGATGATTGACGTCTAAACAGTTGTGTTGAATTACAAATTATATTGATATTGAATAAATGTAAGTTCAAGTGAGATCCCTTTATCTTTACAATTGATTTATTTATTTTAATACAGTTAGATCCCTTTACCTCTTTATGACTCGCTTGAATCAATTATAATGCATCGCCTGTCAAGCAATCTCACTGAGAAAGTAGTTCAACTTCAACTTACCTCTTTAACACAACGTACTTTTCATTCGCATCTAAATCAGAATAATAAAGTCTTGTAGATTACTCACAGTATTGTTCTCTTAATAAAGTCCACTTCTCTCTTAACTTGATAATCTACATCCACTACATAAAATAGTGATGATCAATATATTGGGGGACTAAGAGGAAACAAAATCTCATGGGAAAGAAATGATTTAAATGGGAAGAGAAGCTGAACAAGCTGAGAGATAAGAAGATATGGTTGAGTTTAAACTGTAACTGACTTCTCATACTTCTACTGAGAATACTTAAGCAAAAGGGAAATAAGTTAACTATGAGTTAACTTGTTATCTTTTGAAGTGTGGCAAGCGACCAACATCCCTTCTCTCTTTTAATAGGGTCCGACGGAGGAAATATAGGGAACAAATAAATGCATTGGGAAGAACCAACAAACTCACGACAAAGTTCGTTAGGCTTGCCTCTCAATTAGACAAGATCTCCGCATATTACAATTTATATCTACTCAGGCTACATTGTTGATATTAATTATGAACCAGCTCCATATTCTTCAAGGGACTTAATCCCTACTCTAGTAATGTCTAATGCAGCTAATTCAGATAATTATTAGGTAGCTCTTGTAAGAATCTATTAATAAGAGAGATTGCTTGTATCTCTTAATGAATTATTTTCTTACTAATTAGAATATCTCTTTGTGATCTAAGTATTCTAAGAAGCTTAAATTACTAAATGTAAAGTATTCTCTTTCGATCTTCTAAGAGAGAGAGGGATGTTGAGCTCACTTCACCTAGCAGAAGAGACCAATAACTTAATTTACTTTGGTTAAAATATTATCAGTAGTCATGAGAGATGTAGGCTTTAAACTCACCCACATCCTCGTATCTCTCGTCTTGACATACTTATAAGCATAGTCCACATCTGATCTATCAGCTAAAGGCTCTTGTAATCTCTTCCTTCAGAGACTTTCTTCATGAGAACTTATCTTCTGCATCAGAGAATAAAGGGAGTCTTAAAGATGTATAAGAGAAAGCATTGGAAGTGGGAAGGATTGGGAGAATAGAATGATTTAGAATTGTTAAGGGATAGGTATAGATTGTGTTAGTTATAGAGGAATTGGTTTAGAGAAAGGGCCAGGGATGGATTGTTGAGGATTGGTTTAGTCATTAGGAGGGTTGATTATTTAAGATCGATGTGGAAGTCGATGACGAGGAAGTTTTGTTAGGTTCAGTTGGAGGATTTGCTTGTCTCCTTGAGGTTGAGAAGTAGTATTCTTCCTTATCTTGAATCTTAAACATTATTAAATAGTGGCAGATGCATCCAAGATAAGAGTGATCTCTAGTTATATAAAGAGAGAGATAAGGATCATAGACTACTCAAAGTGAATTAGAAGTGTTTAGTGGAGATATGGAGGAGACTATTTTTAGAGTTCAAAGTTGTTTAATCTCATATTTTATAATCCCTAGATATCTAATATTTCAGAATTAAGGTTGAACAAGACACTTGAAGTCTTAATCTTATTTATTCCATAAGCTAAGTTAATCTCTACAGCACCACTACTATAGAAGTTTCCCCTTAAATAATAAAACAACCATCATTAAAGTCTCTAATACCTTTAACATCAATACTTTAGAATTTTAATCGCACAAGAGAATAACACAATTAATCTCTCCTCAAATACTCTAAAGCCAATCTAGATCCATACCGAATATATTATCCTTTTAATCCACCAAGAATAGAAAAAGATGCAATGAATAACAACTCACTGAAGGAGATGCACTATGCCATTCAATATGATTAGGTAAACTCTTAGAAACATTCTTAACTTCTTCATGAGTTAATTAAAAGCTATAAACAACAATGCAATTAATAGCAGTTAAGATGTATACCAAAATGGATAGTGATGCTATGCGACTTAATTAAATGGAAAATATAGATGGGGAGACTAAAAGTGTTTGTAACGATAGCAATTTCATATTTCATAGATGCCATGGATGTGATATAAGAAAGTCAAGCTAAAAGTTAGTAGCCAATTCTTTAAACAGTTTTTTGGTGAAACTTCTCTTAAATTCTCTCAATTAATTTACTAACTGTTCACTTTTTCCTCGCCCGATCTTGTTACTTCCTCCATTGATTGTAAAAGAGGGAGTCTTATCAGGATCATTGGGGACCTGTCATTGTGTATCTGAGTACCCATTCTTATCTTCAGTGGTCTCCATCATAACTTGACCCTTCCCCATGCTTTCTTGTTTCATCTCATCTCATTATAGAGTACTGCTATAGTACTCATTAATAGAACACATAGTACCTTTTCTTCGTCCCCATATTCATTCACATAGTCCGTGCTTACTCAGTTTACACTTATGTAATTGGAGCCAGCTTTAGAGTATCTTTGCCCTTTTGTTCCTTTTAGGTTCTATAGGTCGCAATTAAGTATCTGGTAGACCTCTTCAACATGATTCTCCCTATTCTTGATGACTCATTTGTCCATTCCACATCCCCTTATAGTGCGTTAGAGTAATCATATGTAAGTCTTTGGTAGCCTATGTGAATCACCAGGCCTCCAGCCATTAATCCTGCCATCCCAATTGCTTGAGCCCTGTAGATTCCAAATAAACTAAATAAATATTAGTGCAGCATGAGTCATTCATCACTAAATCCACACTCTAAGCAATCTCATCTTTTATTTGCTCCAAGGGGACGTTGACTAGTTATCCAAGCGTTCAGTGACCCTAAACATTTAAGTGTGTTTCTGTCCATTCACATCATAAGGAATGTATCTCATAAGTTTGGTGTTATATGTGTCATGTTTTAATGCAAGGATATACATGTAATAAGCCCCTTCACCTGTATTTATGAAGTCTAAAATTTTATCAGAATGTCTTTTATTCCGCCTTGGGAACATTGAGCTTGAGCTTCAGCCTAGTGAGATCTAATGACTCTTAGTTAGTTAGTTAGTAATCATTCAATCCTGTCTTGGTAGAGGCAAGACTTCCTCTCTAGTGCTTCATTTCAATGAAATACCTTTATCCCCATACACTCTAGGATACTTCTATACATCTCTTTACCTTATAGTTAGTGTACTTACTGAGATATACTATTCTCTTGAGTAATTTCGCTTTGTTAGACACTTCTGGGTCACACTGCGAGTGTTAATGGTTGATGTTGAAGCACCCCCAGCAGCTGCCGCAAGTAATTAAGTTCTTCCCTTCGTATACCCTTTCATAGAGGAGCTATGCCAATGGACCCCAAGCAGTCTGAGCCATTATAAACTGTTTGTTCTTAATCTTGCTGTAAGTCCTCTCCTTCTGTGTCTCGATTAGCACTTACTCTATTTCCTTGTCGTTCCATTCTGTACTTCCCTTTGTCAATTACTCTCATTCTCTCCTTTACTAATACAAAGTAGGCCTATTCTGTCGGGTAGATAGCCTCTAGTGCTTTCCATAAGATTCTCTAAGGGGAACCCTATGACTTTCTTGACCACTCCGGTTTTCTTATAGAAATCTCTATCCAGCCACCCTGTCTATGTCAACGAAGTAAGTTGGTAGTTACCCAACTCATCACATGAAATTATGCCACAGCCTTTTTGATAGCTCTGTCTTGAAAATGTCCGCTCAGGTTGAATCTCACAAAATTTATGAGTTTCTTTTTTTTCGTCTCAAATTCTTTGATCAGGTGAGTCTTGAAGAAGCTAATTTATACACCCAGATTTTGAAGGGACTTCTGAACTTTATGTCCTCCTTTGTCTTTTTTATTGCGAATGTTTGAGATTATTTAAGTTTTCTTTTCCGCTACAGTCAGATCATATTTCTATAGCTAATCCTTGAGATTCTTTATTACTTTAGTCATCTCTTATTATTCATTTGCGTAAATGATGACATTATCTGCGTAGGCAATGATCTTGGAGTTCTTAGTCTTCACTCCTTTGAGTGCTTCATTGAGGAAAATATTAAAAAGGAGAAGAGACATCACGCCCCCCTGGAACACTCCTCTGTCATATTCAATCATCTTATTCTAGCATTGTATTTAAGTTCCTGAGTAGAGATCTCTCAGTACACTCACACACGCCTTATACATTGTCTGGCTCATCTGATCTCCATCTTGAGGTTGGAGTCTATCCATCACCTGGAATAGTTTCTCTCTATTGACCGTATCAAATGCCTTGGCTATGCCCTCGGTCGCAACAAATGCTCTCTTCTTCCTTCTTTAGTCCTGTTTCATCATTCTCATGACGTTCATAAAGTTCACCTGAGTGCCGTAGGATGGCCTGAATCCGGTTTGGCTCATGTCTATTTGATCCCATAGGAAGCGACTCAGGATGTGAATTGTTTTTTCAACAACCTTCGTAATGGGACTGGGTACTGATATGAGTCGTGTATTGGACATCTGTGTAGCCTGCTTCTAATCCTTGGAGAGTATCATCAGCCTTGCGGTTTTCAGATAGCTCGGCAACCACCCTTTTGATCATCAGCTGAATTGACGAATCCTCTAGTAAGGTTCCATTAATCATTATACCCCCGTTTTTATTGATTTAATTAAAATGCCCATATCCCACTTAGTTGTTGCACTAAATGATTTGACGAAAACCCGACAAAAACTGTTAGCTAGATTAGTACTAAACTTTGTACTAATCCTGATGGGAGTGGGGTCTGTTGGAGCTGCGAAGACTAAGAGAAGCTGAAGGAGAAGATGCTCTCAAAGAGACTCTCAACTCCAGACAATCCTGTTACCTGGAAAGACAGTTTAGTCCATTAACTTGTGGACATTTTAATTAATACCACAATAGTTGACCTGGTAGGCAGTCAACTCCCATGGCTTTGTTCTTCCAAACATCCCTGAGAGCAACATCAACTGCTTACCCAATCTCCACTAGAGTTTGTTCATCTACAGCCACTCTTGGGCCAGTGTGTCTCTCTGTATTCCCCTTCTCTCAACGAAGTTCGCCCGAACATACTCTTCAACCATGGTGGCTGTGATACTACTGGACTGGGTCAAGCCTTCTTTCCCATACTGAAACAATGTACCTTTCCTTCCCATGTGATACTGGGTTCTTAGTTGTTTATGAAATGTCTCAATATCATTTTTCAGGAACGATTCCCTGAGTGTTTATTCTTTCGATGTCCTCTAAGTATTTTCCTTTGAGATATTCCAGTTCTTTCTTCAGTTCATCCGTCTTTTTCTTACCGCTGTAGTGAGAATATGTTTATTAGAACATTCTTTTGGGGATAACAGTTCTGAACGGTCTTAACGGGAACTGCGCCATTTTATTGATGAACATTAGTCCCTCTTCCATGCGTTGATAATGGTATTTTGGGATGGTGTCTGCATCTTCGTGACCAGGACTAGTGCACTAGGTATTTGAACATCAACACTGAGAGCTAGGTAGTCTGATCTTCCCACTTGTGTTGTTCTTTCATTAATTATTGGAAGATTCGATCCTATTAGATCCATAGCTTTATTTTTTCCTGGTGACTGAGTTCGTTACTTGCATTCTTTTCCACACTGGTCACTAAGTTTCCTGATTGCTCCAACTTCTTAGTTGAAGTCACCGCCCAGGATATAGTCAGCTCCTCACTCTGGATTGCTTTGACAAGGTTGACATTGTTAGCATTAGTGGGATTATTAACATATTGACTATGAGGAGTGATTGTTGGTTAGCTGAAGCTTCTATCTTAATTACTTACACATGGTCTTTGTATTCATATATTGAAGCACTGTCAATCTCTTTTCTGACTAGAGTGCATAGACCTCCATAATTACTCTGTTCCGACAGTACTGTTTGTATTTGTAGTGGACCTGCCACTCTCTGTGAGCTCTCCAAGTTTCCTGAATCATTACAACATCAGGCTCTTCTTCATCCAAGAACTTCCTAAGCATGAACAAGTTAGTTCCAGTGAGTACCCATTTCTTTCAAGATTTCTCTGGTTATGATATAGTCCTTCCTGTCTATCTCCAGCAGACCCACTTCTGACTGAGTCTTAAGCTTCGAAGTCTCTAATGACTGTCTTCATCTTCGGGATTTGCACCCATTCTTGGGATCCTAAGTACCGTGAGGATCTGCCTCTTCCGTTTGGGAGTGGGTCCATCTCAGTCTGCTCCATTCTCTTGTTTGCTAGGAGTCGTCCTCGACTTTGATTTAAAGTCTCTGAGCTTCTCCATTCGAGATCTGTATAGTTGTTCTTGTTTCTTTTGGGATCTTGCTGCATCCAGGTGGTCTCTCATGCTTCTCAATGTGTCTCTCCTATTGTACTTATCTTTTGAATATTCATTTCTTCCTTTAATATTTGAATTTGGCGGCTAATTCTCAATGTTCTCTATCTCACTCTTCGTGTCAATCCCTTCTTTGTGGGTTG
>JAGYYO010000013.1:0-23795 GCA_021441625.1 Diophrys sp. 3 WChen-2021
GACACTATTGAATTTGCCCTAAATCCTTACTAATATTATCCTACAACTTTCCAGATAGCATCTCGCACTTTATCAAATATCATTTATTCTAAGCATTTGTAAATAAATGACGGGATGCTTATGGGTCTTATTTTATCCAAAGATGTAACTTCTCGATTATCTTTGGAGATGCAGACAATTCGGAAGGTCTTGACGTATTTAGGAATGCTTTTTCCTTTGTTGACAATAGCATCTATCAGCGATATTATCCTACCCCGGATCATTGGTTGCTGAACCGCTACATTATCTATTAATGCGTCAAATCCCATTGCTTTATTCCTCTTTACTGTGTCTATAGCATTTCCTATAATCTAATATTCTATTTCATCATAGACATCGAAATCCACTTCCACACACTTCTCCTTATAATAATAGAAATTCTTGTCCGATTTCATCTACTCTGACAGGTATTCAGTGATTATCTACTTGGATTATTGTCTATCCAGTACTTTATCCTCTACTTTGATTCCCTTAACAAAAACTCCAGACTCTTTATGCTCAATCGCATTCCTAACTATCAGGAAGAATTTCTTGAAGTCCTTATTCTAATAATGGTACTCTAAATCTGCTAGCAGTTTGCTGCGTTTACTTAAAGTAAAGAATTTATGGAATTAGGCGAGTTCTGGCCCTGATAGTCTAATATATTCCAATGGATCTTTATAGCAGCTAATTTTCTTAGTAAATGCTTTTCTTAGGTCTATGATATCTTTTAGTGGGATGTATGGGAAAGCAGATTTTCTTATCTATTCTAAGTTCTAATGCGTTAATTCTTCTACCTTACTCCTACTAAGATTTATTGGGACTTTGGATTCAATAGTAACTGAATGTTAAATACGGATTGTACTTTAAATTATCTTATGGTCGCTCTATCCTAAGTTTTAAGATCTTACTTGATGAATTTCACCTGAGTATGCAAGAAGATCTAATTTAGCATCCTCTCTGGTTTTAATGTCTGTATAGTGTAGGCCTTTCTAATCTAGTATTCTTTGGATCTTAATGTAATCCCGATTAAAATCACCTCCTATAACATATTCATTTGTCGGGCTTAGATCTCTTATATTCTAGACCAAGTCTTTATTGGATATATCTGAGTAGTACCCAAAGATGTCTAAGAAAGTCCCTTGGATTTTAACTCTCACTGCTAGAAATTCATGTTTTTGTTTATAGATGAGTTCGGATTAGAAATCATCTTTAACTAAGATTGCAACACCTTTGCAATGGTGTGGATCTGTCTAATGAATCTAATCTCCTTTAAATGTGAGATTGTTGTCCTTTAGCCAAGTTTCAACTAAAATGCAAATGCCAATATTGTTTGACTCCATATAAACTTTTAAGCATCTTTAATTTAATTTTTAATTGATGGATCTGCAGTTCCATTCTGCAACGTTGAGGTTACTATTGAGTGAAGAAGATTCGAGTAGTTAGATTGGTGGTGAGTTCAAGTGAGATTGCAAGTCATTCTCACTATTCGCATCATACTCACTGTCTGCTCGTTTGGGATTTACTTGCACGAAACCCATTACCTTTTCCGACTTCCTCTAGTTTTACTTACTAGTAATAAGAGTACTAGATCTTGTTGGATCGGAGCTCGCTCAAGACTCGTTTCAGGGATGACTTACTGCACACCAGAGTTACTTTGCCCTGATCTTTATAGCATATTACATTTCCCTTAAACATTCTAAACATCCTACTGACTATTTGGATCTTTTCATTATAAATGGTAACAATAACTTGGCCTTTAATAGATTCCAACTCTTTAAGGTCATTAATAAGAATTTATTCTCTCTGATTAAACTAAAAGGAGTTAATATCCTCCTCAACAAACCTTTCATGATAGCGTTCCTACTTTGTTCTCTCATAAGCCGACGCTACTGCATCCAGCATTGAACCTCCATCAATAATCATTTCTCCTTTGCCAGAGCTGAACTGAGCTCTCACTTCTTACATTTCCTACAATTGAGCCTGGGAGATGTCCACTCTTTGGACTAACGCATTCATCTCAACTATTGTATCCTTGCCTTGTTTCTCAAGATGCTTGCACTTCTCCTTTATCCCTAATATTTGCTCTTTAAGTCTATCAAAATTCCCTTTTTCTCTCTCTTCAACTTTATCAAACTGTGCATCCAATTTATTTCTGAAATCTCTGATCGAGGACTGCATAAATTCTTGGCTTTTCATCTATGAGTCTTCTTATTCCTTCGCAATAGCAAGTGCGACTTCATTTCTTAGAGTCTCTAATTCACTCTCCACCACATCCTTAATTGCCACTTGTACTCTCAGGCATTACACATCTTCTTTCAGGCTCTCGATGATCTTTCTCTGTTCATTCCTTTCATTAATTAATTCAGCTACTGATTAGTTGAGATCTTCGAGTTTCTAGTTAACATCTGTCAGATCTTCAACGAGCTTCTCACTTCTGAGCTTCTTTCTCTTGACAAAGAATTAGTCTAAATCACCTCCCTCACTTTTCACAAAGGTCATAACTTTGTTTGGGCCTTGTGTCTTAAGCTATTCCTACTCTCGACACTGATGATCTTTCACATCTAAGTCTTTCCAAAGGTAGGCGGCATCCATTGAATCTTGGACACCCTCATCTTACGTTTATCCACTCTCTCTTCTAGACATTAGAATGAACTTTAAACTAATTATTCGGTCTTGGATTACTAGGAGGAGATTGTACTTTTCGCAGTCTTTATTAATTTTTTTAAGTGTTCTGAGTCTTGATTGAAGTAACCACACATGGCAAAAGGCGTATCCGAATCGATAACATGAGATGCTAGTTCTCTTATGACTCTGTTCCTCGAATTACTATAGAAGTTGAGAATGATGAGCGGGGAACTATCATTGTTATTGATTTGAAGCATCATAGATCAATTTCTTCTGGGTCCAGATCCTTGTGAATGAGGGTTGCTGGACCTTGATGAAGATGATAGGAATTGTTTGTAGTTGGGATGAATTGATTATCATCTCTCTTTCCTACAAGTTTCTTGGATTGCATATAACTTGAGGTAGATTTTAGTATATGAACGACCTGAGTGCCTCGATATTTAACAAAGCACGTTAGTAAGCGTAAGTCTCACTAAAAAATAACAGAGCAAGCCGAAGGAGTCCCCGAAATCTCCAAAAGTCGCCCAAAAGATTGCTTACCAACGTGTTTCTTTAATTCTCTGTCTTATAGAGGAACAAGAGTTCCAGGCTACAGTGTTGAGGGAGTGGTTGCAATCTGACGGGTGTTGAGTTTGTCTAAGTTGAGACGTTGGAAGTGACCTATCATTAAGAAAATGCTTTTTATTAATTGAGTAATTAATATTCATCCTCACGGCGAAGGGATCAATGTCCGCTGTGCTGTTCTTGTCCTTGTAGAATCAGTGCTGTTTCTTTGACTGCTCCTTATTTATGCAAAATCATCTGTAGCCTTTGTGTCTAAGCAGTTGTCTAAGAATAGTTTGTTTAAAGTTCATCATGGCACGAAGAGAAGGTGAAGATATATTACATTATCGTTAAGATGACTATCCAACTGTTGGGTACCTACCAGATGAGCAGATAGCATGATGATATGAGAGTTCAATCAGTGACTTTTCTGATGTGACAGATAAGATTGACGAACTCTTTAAGATTGTCAATTCCATGAAGAATGGACAAAACATTGAATTGGACCGTCTTTAGACGAAATCAGTGAATTCATGAAAGCTATGAACACTTAAATAAATAAATTATCTAATGGGAACTCTGTAAACTCAAATGAAGATAGATTTCTACGCTTTAACCACGATCCAATTCAGTTAGTTGAGACTGAGAAAATTATTACAGCACATACTTGAGAAAGAGAATTGAAATAACTAAAGCTGAGTGATAGGATAATCAAGAAGTCTCGAGACAAAAAGAATAGTCGTAATCTTAACTTATTAAAGTTCTAGTCGAATGATGGGAATTTGATTAATGATCTATAGCTACTAGAAGAGATTGAAGATAAAGTCTATATAAAAGTCTATTATTAGAACAAATTCAGGTTCAGAAAAGTGAGAAGATTAATAGAAGGTGTCGCAGTTGTTCTCTATGATAATAAGTATGCCACCATAGTTTGTAAAAGAACGTCCTTTAGAGAATGAACACCTTTATTAAAACTTGTGGATTCAAAAGCTAATACTTTATAAGAAAGTTAATTAAGCCAATCAATGGGTGTATATACTGCCCATAATCAATTGAACTATTTAGAAAACGTTAAGGAACAATGCATTGATGATGAGATAATATGATTTATGAGAGAGAGAGAGAGAGAGCTGTCTAAACTTCTGGTAATTCTATCTGTGGATGATAACTTCCTCCATATCACATACTAGATCAAAGTTCAGCGCATTATCTTATTTGAATTAATTCAGAAGAATCTCAACTTAATTAAGATAGTTAACAAGTAAAAATTAAGTGTACTCTTAAGAGAAGCAAAGCAAATAGAGGAAATGGCAGAAGATGAGTATGTACTAGTTTGTTCAATTGAAACTATTGAAAGACTTGGGGATTCATTTAAAATATCTCATTAAATGACTATGAAGTAAGACTAGTTGAAACTATTTTTCAATACAAACACTCAATTCTTCGCAATCACGCATTCTTCATCAATTTAAGTAGATTGAATGATTAATAGTTGGATATATGTTAATTTATATAATTAAGCTTAATGGAGTTAATGGAGACATTTAAAATTGAAGATTTAAACAACAGAATCGCAACTCTGCTTCGGCCGAAGTTCAGGACAACCTCTCAGAGATAAAAAAACTTAATTACACTTATAATGAGCAAATATAAGTGTTTAACGAAGTAAACTGACGCTAGATGCAAGAGAGAAGACTACTGAACCAGACCATCTTGAAGCATTAGTAAATGCAAAGACTAATGGAATTAAGTGGGGTATAAGAGATCTACATCAGATTTTTATAAACAAATTAATTGAGAAGAAAATAAGACAACTCAGATTTGATCTAGTTAACTAATGGATGATCTGAATGTGATATCAATTGTAAGATAATGCTGAAGGTGATGATACTGGAGAGTTTACTGTTGTGCCTCAGTTTACGTAATCATAAATGCTATTACTTTAAAATAAATTATTAATCCGATCAATGGAAGAAATAATTTCTATTTATTTTCATTTGAGGTTAAATCACTTAACCAAAATTTGGATTAAGTAATACTTGAAAAAGCTTAGCAAAAAGTTTTGATAAGTCCTTATCTCATTTTCGCTTTTTAAATGATTCTGGTGCTTGAAATATATCTCCTTGAGTGGAGAGGCTTTAGAGATCTCGATAAAGAAGTTAAAGAAGAGTTGAATGTGTTTTAAATAACGAAGTAAAGGATTAATTCCTTATTTAATCTCAATTCAGCGCTTTAATTGATGCTGACACTCTTTTTAAGGAAAGGTATGGAAGATCACATGGTCCCATTAGCAATGCTGCTGAGAAGATGAAGGATCCTATAAGATATTGATTACGATAAAGTGGTAAATAAAGAAATGAGATAATTAATAAGTAGCATCCTTAGAGTAGTAGTTGTGATCTTCACTCTGAAGAATAATAATTCATTCATTATTAATCATTTTAACCTTAATAACTATAACTTCTTAAATTAATTTAATTATAATTTAGATGCCAATGCTCAATTAAGTAGGGACCTATTTCTACAAGCACCTGTTACAGTAGTTTATCTTACTATTTCTAAGCACCTTCTAATCCTTAATACTCGTCGATGTATTAGTTTGATTTGAAATGGTGAGCGTCCATATTTTAAATGGCAGTTAACAGAACTAACACATTATCAATACTCCATTTTTAAATGTCTATACACTATAACCTTGGCTATTGTTTAGAATCGAAAGTATAGTTGACTCCAAGGTATTGATCTAATGCTTCACTTTCTGGTATATACAATCCATGTCTATCAGCTAATTAGCCGACTCTCCTTACAACTCTTAGATTATAAATTAGGAACTTCTTGACCCCAGTTAATGCAGACGCATCAATAACAGACAGACCCGAATACGATTTAACAATCTTGTATGGTAAGAGTCTTTAGATCTGAGATTCCGTCTCAGAAGTTAATACTATATGTAGTGACTATTCTAGAGTTATCTTGAATCTCATAGTATATGTCAATGAATGTGCCACCTCTGTTAATAGTAATGATTTTCATTTAATAAATAGCAGGGTGTGATTCTGTTTCAGTTTGGAACAAACATTATTCATTAAACAATATAATTAATTCATAATGATTGTGGCTTTGGAGGGGAAGTCCGAAGGGCAGGACTTTTTGTATCTTCCAGAGTCGACTATGAGGGTTCCCTGTGGAGCCTGACCCTTCTAGTCATAGTTCTTTATCTCACA
The DNA here is from genome assembly GCA_021441625.1 of Diophrys sp. 3 WChen-2021. Taxonomy (NCBI): domain Eukaryota; phylum Ciliophora; class Spirotrichea; order Euplotida; family Uronychiidae; genus Diophrys; species Diophrys sp. 3 WChen-2021. The sequence continues at coordinate 6,414 of JAGYYO010000013.1, forward strand.
ATCTTATGGGTCCAGCTTATTTACCTAGACCCATATTTATATATAGCAATGTTGATTTATTTCTATTGGTGCAAGTGATGTCGATCCCTAAGAACATCGGGTTAGGTTGAGGAACCTAAACGCTGATTAATATCGACTCAACCTTGTAGTGTGTGATTTATCCATATCTAATATCATTTTATCATAATATCCAATGAAAGAGTAATGGTATTGTAATCAATTATATCTTTACTGGGATTGGCTAATACGAGTCTTTTAAAAGAAGAAGATTCAAACTATGATTTAAATTTCGATTAAAAGGATTACGGAGAAGGACTAGTTTAGATATGTGTTTCTCTTAGTGTTTTTCAAAGTGAGAAATTTATTAATTAAGAGTCTCAGTTTCTAGTTAATTACTAGAGAATTTAAATATGAAAGAAGAAGCTAAAAGCAAGTGAAATTGACTATCTTAGTGCTTGTGTTCCAAAATGATACCGGTACTTTAGATTAAATTACAGATGAGTATAAGAAACCCTAATATGCAGACAAATAGTTGAACTAAGATGTTCCAAAAGTTTTTTAAATGATTTTGTTTTTCTTTACTTGATCAGCTAAAAGTCCTCAAGCACTGTAGAGACAGACTTCAATAGTGTCTCGTTGAGATCAATGGGAAGTGATAGTGGTCTTGAAGAAGGCAGATTGAAATAAGTTCATATGCGGGAGAAGAATCTAAATAACATTTGTTAGTCTATGCAACTAATGAAGTTTATTTAGAAGTTAATTCAGATATTCTTCTTTAAGATTCTCAGCAAACCCTAACACGAATGGTATTAAACACTCGGTCTAATTCGAATTGTGTAGTTACATAATTTGCGAGACTGATGATTTCAACATTCACTATTCGAATGGAACTAGGCAGTATATTATTAAATATTTCAAATAACATTCCAGTGGATTGTTTCTTATGATCAATTATTCTTCTCAATTACTTATCCATCTATTGATTACTCTTCCTACTCTCCATTCTACGTCATCCTAAACAATCATTTAGTATCAGAATCCTTCTTATCAATTGAAAGTGTTTCAGAAACTCCCTTCTCAAAATTAACTCTAGTTCTCTCCCTATCTACTTCTGCATCCCTTTCCAACTCTAACCATCTTTCCTTCTCATCCATAACATCATAAACCCCTTCTTCTTCCACGATCCTTATTCCTATTCTAATATAAGTCATTCCTACTCTCCTCTATAATCACCTTCCATTACTATCATATCTTATGTTGTATCTTTATCATATGAATGTTCTTAGATTATACTTAATTCTAATGAGACATTATTAAGGAAATCAGGGGAATGAGGAGAAGAGATTTACTTGACAGAGGAACGAAGATAGGGAGAAGATGGAGTAGTGGGAGGTGGAGGAGAAGAGTTAGAGGAGAGCTTGAGAGAGTGGTAAGGGTGATGGGGAGGGGGATGGCGGGGGAAGGATTTTGTCATGGAGAAGAGGGAGGAGAGGAGGAGATTGCATTTGAAGATGATTTGAGCAGGGGGATTGTTGGAACTGGATTCTTTAGTTCGAATATTGAATTACAAGAGTTGATTATATCCTATAGTTGTCATTATATTTCTATAATATTGGCAAAGTCTTTAAATTTAAATTTTAAACTCAACTTTACTGTGGACATCGCCTAAACCCCATTGCTTAGGGGTCCGACGGACGTAACCATGAAAGCAGACTCACCACATGAGGCAGTGAGCTACCCTTACTGAGAGGGGACACCTGATGCTAAAGGAGCATACAAGTACCCAGTCTCCTTTAATGAATTCTCAGCCACTAATTATGTGACTGCCAATATTTATTATTCATCTTCTTCTCTTGTAAGTGTGCTGATCGAGGTAAATATCTATCTTCCTTTCTGAAATTGAATGATTAATAATTGTCTTGCTATTGTAATGCACGTTCTTTAATGAATGAAAGTCTTGCTTAACTACTTATTACACCATAACTAAAGAGACTCAGTCAAGATCGCATCTTTGTAGATAGCTGTTCAAACTTGAAAGTTACTCAATGCTTAATAAGAAAGTACCTTCACTCTCTCTTCTATCCCTGATCTGAGGATATGGTAAGAGATGCTTCTAGAAAGAAGAGTCAGAGGGGATTCCAAAAGATGTCTTCCTGCCTGATAGGAAAGCTCTCTCAGTCTTTAACTTCTTCAATCCATCTAATGAAAATAAAATTTATAACATGAGGGATTCGAATGGATTAATTAGGAAGCACAGTTACACCAGTTCACCTCTCTTTCGAACACTCTGTTGCTCATTCCTTCTATTGACATCAATTCAACCTTATTGACTTAATATAAACTAACCTAAAATATATCAAACTCCCTTGAGTCACCTAGATATATTTCATTTCATTAAACTTACCAGAAACTGCTTATCTACCATTCTTCTGTTTTCATTCCTATGCAAGTTAGAAAACTCCATCTTCAACAGATATTAATACATATGGAATTATCTCTGAAGAAGTAAACATCTTTAATATTAGCCACACACAGCCTTACATTAGGGAATCGTCGTCATCTTGACTAAAATGATTATAGAAGGGAGTATGGAACCTCCGATTTTTGTATTTCATGGAAGAACTTCAAGAGATCGAATGGTAATACTATTTGCTTGTATAATCACTTCCACGAGGAAGACAAGAGTGACAGTCACTCATTGAATTATTACCACTCAAAGAAAACAAAATAGACGAAGACATTTAAAATAATTCATTAAGATAATATAGGAACCCAAAACCCCAAACAAATTTAAGCATCAATTGCTCCACAGATATTCATCTGTCGATCAGGTAAGTTTTCAACAATTTAACTAATCCTTATAAAGGTAGTCTAGAGATGGCTATGGTTGTACAATCTCAAACATTATTTAAATCTGACTTCTTAGAGTTGCTCATCATACCTTAACTAATGAAAACTTTTCTTCTGTAGTACAGATGCACCTTTAGGTTGGTCATAGTATTTACTTAATCTACTCTTCTCGATTATTTCATTGTGCATATTTACATTACCTTCCGTTATTTCCAACTCTTGTAGGAATCTAGAATAAGTAACTACTCTTAAATTGGATGATTATGCTTATCACTTGTTTTTGATGTATTAACTATCTCCTTACATCGTGTCTGGCTCTTGCGATGTTTTGTGCTCATTCAAACAGAGACATACTAAGACTCCAGATATGATCTCTCCTTCCTGATTTAATTCATTAGCAATAACTTCAAAGGTCAACTAAAAGAAATTCTAATTCTATCCTGCATTATTCTTAATGACTGCGATTCATTTTAAATGATGGTTAGCATCCTAAACCCAAATCCCTTAAAGCAAGTAATCAAGAAGCATTCTCTTTCATAAGTAAGCCATTATAATAATGCTAAGTTGCTTATCTATTTATTTGGTCTGTTAACACAAGCAAAGTGGGTTTGAGAAGCAAGAGACTATAATGACTCATATATATGAATAATGAAATTATAAAAATGCTTTTGAAGATCTGGGCGATCTCTCCACATTCTTTTATTATAAACTCGATAAAGAATGAAGTAGAATACACAACAGTTGATTCAACCATTGATCTCCACTCTTAAGTATCTCATTAATAAAAAGTATATTGATAAACTAAATAGAGCTTTAAATGAATTGAAATATTTAACTAAGAGAGGTGTTGATACAAATAGAAATAATTACAGCGTAGCAAGGGGGACAAGATGATTCAAGTCAATTAGGATCCTAAGGATAGATAGAACATAGAATTCACCAATCTCCTAAAATAAAAGTCACTAATTCCTTCAAACAACATAAACCCTACATCCCCCAATCTCTCCCTCCCCTTGGCTAATCATCAACTGCAGCCCCCACGAACTCTCCAACACTCTCTTCTTCCTCCTCCCCAGTCTTGAATATCTCTACTACTACCTCTATAAACCCATCATTAATCTCAAAGTCAATCTATTTCTCCCTCTTCTCTCTTCCTTCTCATTCATTTAATGTAATAAGACACTTTATATGTCTAGACACTATTCAAGTAATGGGATACAATATAGTAATACAGGCATTAAGATTGCATGTAGTAAGACAGGATTAAATGTGATAGAGATTATGTAAATGAAATTACTTATGGGGAGGTATGAGAGTATTGAATGTGATAAGGATGTTTAAGAAGTAGATATTACTTAAAGGGAGGTCAGCAGAACGTTTGGTATCTGAATTCTATTAATTAAATATGTAGGTGAATGAATGGGTATTTTAGGGGAACCTTCCTTCCTTACTAAGAAAGGAGGCTTATGGGTTTTGAGAGAGGTAGCAACAAGTGCCGATCTTCATATCTGTTTCGACATGTTATTTAAATAGCCCCGTTAATAGAAAAGTATCCTCTTCACATTTTTACATCTTTACGCTTTATCCTTCAATCCCTAATCTCCATAATCAATTAATTTAAATTTTTCATACAGTAACTCCATTCTAGGAAAGGCTATAATGATTCATAACAATTAATCCCACATCTCTATCAAGATTCTTTCTGACAGTATATTCCTTAGACCTGTAATCTTCAAAGCAAATGGAATGCTGCTACACTGTTAAAAGTACAGATGAGCAAGTCTCTAGACTTGACTATGCAAGAATAAAGACAAGTTAAATAAAATAAATGGATAAATATGCAAATAGTTATACTGTGAACAAGAAGTATTCTCCTTTATTCTCCTTAATAACTCTCAGACTCCTTAGAGACATCTATTAAGTCACATTGTTAACCAATGGAAGCATTATGTTGGTTGGAGACATTAACAAGATTAGTAGTTATTGCGTATTAATCACCACTGACCGTCTTATCTCCCTTTAAAATGAATATCCACTATTAAGTAAGGCAGGTTTGGTTACTGATTTTATTAGTGTTTTATGGAATAGGTATGGTATTAAGAGTATTAGCGATTATTCAAACTCTGAGGTGTTGTCTCTGATGAGTGCTATACATTACAGTGATTAAGATCTAGGGTAGTGCTCATGGGATGTTGTCGAGCTAGTCTAGATGAACCACTTGATAACACTTCAAAGAGATAGGTGATGACTCCGAGTGAGTCTAATACCAAGGATCAAAGGGAGTGGATACATCCTTGGTTGATCATTGGAAAAATACTGAGTCGACGGCTCTGGAAATATTGGCATCTCTGATATTACTTCGATAAAGTTGATAGGGGGCTCAAATGGAGTTGCTCGAGAGGAGGAGGACACTATTACTCTTCCGAATTGGCCCTCCTCTAACAATGACTCCCCTATCCCTTTGTGTTGTATGCCTTAGTGCAGATAATCTACCAATATTATGACTTAAGTTCATAATTAATATGTTTCCAATTGCCCAGATTTAAGAATAATTATGGAATAGGAATTTAGAGGGTAAAAATTTTGAAAGACTGGATACTAGAGTTCAAAGATGCAGCATAAATTCAATATGAATATTCAAATGCCTTTTCTATGTTTTTCAAATCAAGTCCTGAAATTATTTTGATTTTAGGAGGAAGTCAGAAAGCGAAGTGGGTAACTCAAGGAGTTTACACTCGGTCTCTCTGGCTAGTAACTTGGACTTAAGAAAGCTATCTATCAATCAATCTTCGAAATTCCCTCCTCTCAACTATTCCTCTACTAAAGTTAAATTACTTTAAATATAGAATTTATACTAAAGAAGAACATTTAGTTTGATTCGATCGAAGAATTTTAAATTCTTGTAATAGGATCTACTCGCTGCAAGTTGAATAACTTTATTGAATAAATAGTTATCAATAATATAGTATTAATTTTTAAGCTTCAGCTTGCAAGATCCAATTTGATAATTAAAAGCACATCACTATTGATACCATGCAAGATAATCAGACTTAAGAGGATTCATACTCTTATAGGGACCTAACAGTAAATATACAATGAAAAGAAGGTAGAGTTGCAACCAAAGAAAGTAGATACCCATAACTATTCGGATAAGGAAGGTGCTAGACTGGGACAAGGAGAAGTAAATTTGAAGTGTCAGTAATAATAATGAGAATAGCTCACTAACGCACACAATTACAATAAATCAAAGAACTTGCACCAATAGAACATGGAGTGGAAGAAGAATTATGATTGTTCTCTACTTTTAATTTCTTAATAAGTAACCAAGTATGTTCTTTTAAAGTATCCTTACCTCTATTTTCCATTGATTTACTTTCTTCTGTATTATTGCCAATAAGAATCACTCCTATCCTTCTCAAAGAGACTGCATGTAGATATGCAGTTGATAGGGATACCATTGGATCTTTGTAGATAGATCATAGACTTCATTTGTCTCAATAGAGTTCATTAGTTCGTTGGAGGGTAATAGCAGTTTTAGAGGATGGATGACTTTTAATCGAAATTCATATGTCGCTGTGCAGTAGGCATAGGTAATTCAATTCATTTTAAATTCTCTAGTAAACAGCTCTAGAATTATATAAATGGAGATAAACTTAAAGTGAGAAGTTTGAAGAAGATTAAGAGATGATCTATCATACAACTGGAGTATCATATAAAAGAGATAACTCTAATATAATAATGATAAAACTATTTAAAGACTTTAAAGGGTCTTTATCTTGTAACTTAAGCTTTGAAACATCTGGCTAGATAGATGGAAGTAAGAATTGGGCTCAAGGATCAACTCCAGGACTAAAACCGCCCATCATCTCCCCCTTGTAATCAAGGGTCAATAACAGGCAACGATGAGAGCTTTTCGTAGCTCGGAATCCTTTCCTTTTCTTACTGGAATCTTGAGTCCTGTAAAAGCTACAAGAGCCCCTCTGTTTATTTAATTCAATTTACAGCCACAGATGTGGTTCCATATTAATTAAATCATCAATCATCATCAGTCGATGATTTCCATTATCTTAGTTACTACTTTTAGAAATAATTCATTTACTACTTATTGCTCTTTCCAGTCTTGTTTCCCTGCATGTCTTATTCTATATTACTTTCTATCCTTTCCTTAACATACAAGTACCCCTCTTGACTTGACATGTAAAAAATCATATCAGATTTTGTCTGCACATAGAGGAATGTCTCAGTTTCATTCACTCTGTAAATTCATCGAGTAAACTGAATGCTCAGGAAATATGTCAAAGTTCCCTTTCTTCTCATTCATTTTGACTATGTTAGCTTACATTCTATTCTTTCTTGTGATTTCAAAAGACATAGGGAAAAGATTGATCTTCTAATACTCATTAAGACCTTCAGAGAGATATGGTTTGCATAAGGAACCAGTCCAAAGCACATTCCAGCCGATCCTATCTTTGTTAGCGAAGCTGTGAGCCTCTAAGAAGGATTGCACTAGACGACTATCATTCTTTAACATTTTATATAAGAGTTCATGTTATTCTAAGTATGTTACTTCAACATTATGTGCAAAGTTAATCTGACCGTAGAGTCTTTCGTCAGACTCTCTTTGTTGCATCTCAGTTAGGAGATGAGGTAGTAAGTAGTACGGATTCTTTCTGTCTTGAATGCCTGTGATGCGGAAACCACGTTAATCACAAATTTAAATGCATTTTTAAAAAAGGATAATACCCCTCTATGTCTTCTCTTTCCTATATCCTCTACTGTCTCCTTCTCACTATCTTTAATTGAATATATTTCAACTGAACTTTATCTCTCATCGATCTCAATCCTCCCACAGTCCTTACATATTATCTCTACTTCTCTAATTTCCCTTATCCTATCACTATTTCCTCCCAGTGATATTCTGTATGAATATGTTATCAAAGCTATTAGCTATGCTGTGTCTTGATTCCTTCTGTTTAACTTACTTGTGTGGTGCCCTCTCAGATCTGTTTGAACATAGATACATTAATTAGAGTGATCTTTATAAAGTGTTATATGAATAGAAGAAAGAATTAGAGCTAAGGATAGGGAACCTAGAGAAGAAACGAGAAGAAAAGGAGTTCAAGTCTAAGGATGATCTCTAGCAAATTCAGAAGGAATTACTATTGCAATTGATGAAGCAAGAGTAGAAGCACAGGCACAGATCAAGGAAGCATCAGAGGAAGCAAAGATGTGCTTAGAAAGGATAGCTGTAGTAGAGATTGCCTGAAAAGAGGATGTCAATATCTCGAGAAGATGACAGAATAAATGATAATGGTAGGGTAAGAGTAACAAGAGAAGAACGATTCTCAACAGATTGATACATTGCTCAGATACATGGGCAAGAGATTGAATAAGAATATGCTATTAAACTAATGGCTTAAGTAGAATCATATATAAAGATTGTAATTTAAGACAACATCATTAATCTATTCAACTTAGCACGTGCTAAGTAAGAGGAGGGTCTTATTCTCTTCTCCTGAGAGAAGTACCTCTGAGAGTCTTTCTTTTTCGTAATCCTTAGAACTCCTAATAGGAGTCTTCTTGTGTCTTTTACTGATTTCCTAGTTTTTAAGATTTTGAACTTTTGAAGATATTTGATAGTATAGAGAAGTTGAAGAGTAGGTTTTCTACTCTTTAAAGAGTCAAGAAGGATGAGGGGGAGAGGATTATTAGGGTAAGGGAGTAAGTTTCACTCTAACTAAATCCAAAATTAGATCCTTCATTATAAGATGTTAATTTTCAACAATATTCAAAAAAATAATCATTGTCTACTAGAGTTTAATATCAATACTCTTATTGTTGTGTCTACAAAATATGTTCAATAATTATTGATTGATCATCCTCAATCAACTACGACATACTAAGTACTTTTCTCCAGTTACAAAGTAATAACCATTGGCTTCTCCTTTCACAATGCATGGTCCATAGAGCATCAATGCATAGATTTGAAAGTACAACAAAACTAACTCCAATTATATTTGACTAACAGATTAGAAGACTTAGAATAAGAGCGAACTATGATAAAGATGTTTAAATTGACAATAAATAAGACTATATCTGTAAAGGATGAAGCTAATACATCTAATGTTTATAGACAAGCTTCAAATCAAAACTTGTGCACAAAATATTTATTATGTAGCTAGTGACTACTGATAAGCTTGCTAAATAGAATAGATTAATATATACTGGCAAGGTTTCTAAAAGAATGGATTAGTCTTAATTAGTTTCTAACACATAAGTGATTAGCTGAGAATATTCAGAAATCATTACTGAATCTAAGAGGTGGAAGCTTCGTCGTCTCCTTAACCTAGGGGACAATAAGACCCATCTGTTCCATATCCACTCACAGATTTATATTGAAGTGTGCACTCCTTGTCTTATAATTAGATTCACATAAAGTGCCCACTTCAAGGATAAGTTGAAATTAATCAACGTCTAGTTCATCATCCAAGTCGGATCCACCACCCATTGGATAGAGATCGTTTATATGCCCTCATAACTAAAAGTCTCATTGCTATAAATATTTGGGTTCATGCCAAATCTGAAACCTCAATAAAGAGATACATTTAGGATTTGATTTTAAACCTCAACTCCCCCGAAACTTGCTGATTTAAAAAATCCAATCCTTCAGTCCTTCCCTCAGAGACACCATCATTAAATAAATTAAATCGATTGTTTAATTCAGAATTAAACTGAGACCCATAATATTATGAGTCTCTTGCTTCACTCGTCATGACCCTTTCATACACTTCCCTTCAGCAATGTATTGACTTTAACACACATTAGCAAAGTCTTCTCCATCTGGAATTGGAGATCCATAACTATTTATCCTCTTTTGACACAAATTTTTTTATCCCAATGACCCTTCAAGACATCTCAATCCCACATCCTTTAATCCTGATCTTCACTTATAATACATTTATCTTCTTATTTCAACTATTTTAATCATGCACCTACTAATACATTACAATACCTAGGTCACCCTCACTGACTTCCTCATTGCAAGGGAGGTTGTTGAAACATAAAAGCAGAGAATATATATTCACTCCAGGTTCACAATAGTCTCCTTTGTATCCTTTTATCCTACTATTATATATTCTTACATCTTTTCTTTGCTAAATCAATGCCCCATTTTCACATGTATACCCTTTGCCTTGATAAGGATAGATTATCATCTAGTCATCTGTGTTTGGTTTAGCTCGTATTTAGTCTTCTTTGGTTTTATTATTAGAGGCAGAGGTAGTACATTTCAATGGAGAGCATTGGGATTGGAGAGAGGGACAAATGAGGGAGAAGGATATCAATAGCTTTCTGTTATTATACATCTTACTCTCTTTGCTGCTATCATGGCTAATTTGATAAAGGAACATTCTATAGAAAAATAGTGGAGGAAAATACAGGGACTGAATATTAAATACATTTGTTACTTTCAAATGACAGTTATTTGGAGTTGCTCTTTATATAATAGAAATGAAGCTGTCTTTAGTTTGAATTCTTAGTTTCGTTGCTTTTCTATTATCCAATACAAACCAAAGTCATTTATCTTCAACCTCTCCCCTCCTTAAGAAAAGCAATTCTCTCAATTATTTACTTAACACTTTACTCACTCACCTTTACAGCCTGCCTCACTTAAATTCCTTTATCGCAAACATGGATCAAAACCAAAAAGGTTCATCAAATATATGTGAGTCGGCAAAGCCATTCCAATGATCTCTTGCCTTGATGACGCCATACCCAAAAAGGAGCTTGAGCTTACCACATTTATCTCATCAAATCTATAAGAGCTTGTTAGGTGACCCCTCCCTTTACATGTTTTCTACTATAAGGGTTTTCTTCTCACTTAATCTTATGTTGACAAATCCATTGAACACACAATGATATTTCCATCTCCACTTGTCACTAATATCAATAATCTAATAGCCTCTTTGATTTCTCAAGAGGCATGAAGATATCTTGGATCCTACTAAAAAAGATTTAGGAAAGATTGTAGGATTCAAAATATTAAACTAAATTTTAAAAGCTACTCAACTAGCTCTACGATCCCAAGCAGCTATCCCACATGCAGAGGAGCAAGCTAGACATTTATAACTTCTTCAAATTTCAATTTAAATGACCAATTTAGTCATTACTTTCCTGCAACTGAATCATCTTGAAGTGTCCTCTCACTTCCTTATGGATGTTTTGAGCAAGAAGAAGCTCTGAGGGCTAACGAAGTCTTGAGTATCAACTTCCCCTTTTAAGAGGAGCTATCATCCAAACATCTATCCATCTCTACAAAAACCATTAAGTGTGCTCATACAGAGAGTTCTTAGGCTCAGTCTTTGCCTCGTTCTTCCCACAGTACATCTCTGTAATAGCCTAGAAGGCCCTAGCCAAGGACATAAAACAATGAGGGAGGAGGAGGTTCAACTCATTTATTTCCATCAAGGCTTTGTGGTGAGCTCAACTCAAAGCCAATTCTCTAAGGTAAGTTTCTCAAGGCTGGGGCCAATCTTCTGTCCAGGAAGAGAGCTCCCTATTCATTCTCATCTAAATCAAAATAGGAGTCATGATGAAACCACCTTCAAAGAGAAAGGCTGGCTTTGACTCCACTATGATGTCTAGTTCCTCATTAGAATATAAGTATAGTGATTCTCCTTGTGTTTGAGTTATAGCTTGTTCATGAAAGCAGCAATTTTCTCTAACTAGTTAGAGATGACTTACTGTATTGATCTCAACCTATTCACTTTTCCTCTGAGCAACTTATCCATTGTCTTTTAATCTTCTCATGCCAAGTTACATTTGATCTGTAATTTGTTTACTCCTCTTCAGCATCTAGTCTTCTCCTCTCCCAATAAACCTTAACATAATGAGAACCCCATTCTCTTTTAAGTTTCTGTATATATTTAGGGATCCACTTATCTCTATTAACGTGTAGCAATGTAAATAACCTATTAAACTATTCTTATTCTTCTCCTTTTAAGGTAAATACTCTTCTGGATCATTAGATAAGTGCTTCAAAGGCTGATTTATTAGTGGCTTCTATTATAGAACTGCCTTCTCATACACATAAGATGTTCATGCTTTATGTTTAAAGAGAAAGGTTAAGAAGAGTGATTGATATTCAGTGGTGTGAGTTCAGATGTTTGAGGCCCATCTATACTATATTCTCATAAAGGACTTACACAACTGATAAGGAATTAATACTCACATAATATCTTATAACCTCTCTCTCTTATTCCAACACCAGCTATCACTATTGCATGCTGTTCATAATGTGTCAGATAGAATCTGTGTGCAAACATTAGTGTTTTGCATATCCTAAGAAGATGAGAATACTTTCAGTACCTCCAAGCTTACATATTAGTCAAATTGAGATTTGGATAACAAACTAATCTTTTATATGTGGACTCGCTTTATTCGAATTGCTATTTATTAAAGGAAGCGAACCTTTTAGAATTTCATTGGGTGGTCGGAATTTCCTTCGATGTACCTGTAGGCAGAGTCATCCTTGTTTTAGTAATATATACTTTTGAATTAGAAGCAAAATATGGGTTGAAGTAGTCTAGTGTTAAAGCAAATTCTAATTCTTATGTATCAAATTTATCAATAATTACACACACTAAGTCAATCTATTTTAAAAATCAAACCTTATAATTAATTTAATAGATGCAAAATGAAAAGCTTTCCTCCCCTTTATCATTATTTTAGTAGTTGAATGAATCTATGCTATCAATGAGACCTCTCTGAAATCTTTATCATCTAAGTAAAGTCAAAGGTTATATTAATTCGAGTCCAAGACTACCAAACTCTCTCCCCTACTATAGTAACTGCAGGAGGTAATGAAGAGATTAGAACTACACTAATTTTGGATCGTTTGATTTAATTACAGATAAAGAACCAGACAACACTCCTATTTTATCTTCATTTCAAGCCATTCATAAGCTCCATTTCTTTAATCAATCAAGAGTCAAACCTAAAATAGATAATTTGGATTTTATTTAGTACAGACAGCATAAACGTAAGCTATATTTACTAATTCTATCATGGTTGAATCAATAGATAGATGAGTGATAAATATGAGACACTTTCAATCTCTGTTTTTCTTCAAATGAGAAAGACCAATAGATGTTAATACACCTGAATAAATATCAAAGATTATCATTGAGAATGAGTCTCTGTCAAATCAGAAACTGTCAATTTTTCCAGGTGCAGGCCTCTTTAACTAATCAAATTAGATTTCATGAAGCTTAAAGAAGGGATGGACAAAGACAACAGAAAAGCAACTTCTCTCTTATCATCATGAAAGATTGGTTAAGAAAGAAGATATTTAATTCTGATGATATAGGAATGGAGACGTTAGTCTCAGCGATTATCTAATTAATTTAACTCTATTTTCGTATTTATCTTTAGCTCTTGCTAAATTTAAGATGATCAGATCTGTAACATTGATGGAGTGATGTTTTCCGAGTGTATCTATGGATCCTCCATTGATAACAATTGGGCCTAAAGCGTCTCCAGTTGCCTCCTACGCATGGGCATTGGAGTGGAGCTGTAATCGAAAGTTATCTCGCTATTTATATTTCCAATGACAGAGGCTTTAAAGGTTAACAAATTACTCTTTAAGATGAGTGACCAGGAAGGACATCAGTAAAAGTAACAAGCATTAGGGCTGAATCATTCATTTATAAGTCAAAGATGCCCTTTCAATATTGTTTCATATTCAATATTTAAAAGAAGCATTATGAATAACAAATAATTTTTATTTAAAAATAAATGGCGAATGAAAGTAAAAGGAAATTGTAATGATATTCGGAGATCTCCATATGGCTGAAAGAATGCGTGTAGTGATAAATGATGTTGAATCATCCATGCATATGCAAATCCTAAAGAGTTTGTAAAGATTGACTATTTACCCAAGAAAAGACAACAAGCGACGTGTCTTCCCCTTTTAGAGATGGGAGGGTCCGATGGAATTAATGAGGATACATTTTTAGGTCCACTCATTTAGAAAGAATGAATAACTGTAATTTAGAGCAGTTCCATATTACTTTATCAATCAATAAATCATAATAAATCAATTGGCAGCTAAGTATTTCGACATTCTTATAATAAATTTTAATCCATACATGTTGGTATAATTTAGTTTGTTCTTCATTAAGAAAACACCTTCTTTGTTTGTTTCCAAAATAGAGGTATGTAAATGATATTTCATCAAAACTTTTGAGAGGCTGGACATAGACACTCAAAATGTGATATTATGTTCAATTAGACTTAGTATAACAGCGATAAGTGTAGAAAAGATGTTAACCTTAATGAGAAAAAGAGTTCAACAGATAGAAACTGTAATTGAAACGAATATAGGATCCTTCACCTCAACTTCCGAGTATGAGATCACTTCGGTCTATAGTTATAATTTAATTCATCCTTAAGATTGAACCAATTAAGTCGATCATAATCTAATTGTTTTTAGTATGATGACGCTGTAGTCACAATACAGGAGATATGGAGAAGACACAATAAATAACCAATTCACATAATTACAATCAACACCTGAAAGATAAAAACAAATATGAAGCACTGTAGGAAGTCATAGAAGTAAAAGACCCAAACTCATAGATATCTATGAGAGGAACAAATGAGCAGATCATGAAATTAAACTACTAATGCAATTGAAAATGCTAATGAATATATACAGCTTGAGACGCCCCCCCACAAATACGAGGGAATTATTACACTTATACATAGGAAATGGAATGTCACTAAAACCACAGTCTTATACTCGTGAAAATATGGCAAGACCAATAGGAACCAATACACTTACTCAATTCATCTCATAACCAGAGTAATGAAGATTATTGTAGATTGATAGATGATCTCTCTAGAGGACTAAATCATGTTATCCTAGCAGGGCTCTCCATTAAATGCAAGAGTCTCAGAGGCGCAAGAAATACATATTCTTGGCTTCCAGAGAACGGAGACCAATGTTTTGGTGAAGAGCTGAGTGAACTGCTGAAAGTCCATCGGGACCTTAACCTAGCTCGTCTAGGAGAGAGTCTAATGAAAGACTTCGAATCTAATAACTCCGAGAGGCTCTACTGGGCACTCAAACATAGAGTTGGTCTTGGGACACAGACCAAATTTGTAAAACTCGTAGAAGAAGATGGAACCATATTCTCAGAAACTGACACTAAGTAAAGGATACTTAGTTATTTCTAAGGCGAACTACTGGGAGATGAGAACGAAGATCTCCCCATGTAAAGGATGGAGAAAGTGCATTTTAGTCCAGATGAGATTGGTTAAGTAGAGGAAGAGATCATAAATTCAAAGTCAACCATTAGAAAAGGAAGGCCACTGGGCGTTGATGTTATTCCAGATGAGCTGCTAAGCAATAAATTCGTAAGAGAAAGAATAAAAGGCATGTTAATCCAAATCCAGATAGACATCAACCACCTGGAACGAGCAGAGTACCCCAAACCTCCCTCTATCCCTAATGACTCTTACATCAAAGAAGCTAAGAAGTTGAAGAAGGCTATTGAGATGGGAAGCCTAGATATATTCAATGGTGATTACTCATAGAGTCGAATCAAGATCAAAGAATCTGAGATCCTCATGAAGCTCGATGAAGACTACATGTATCACATCCCAAGGCCGGCTTTCCTCCCAAAGCTATAAGAATATCTGGATCCTAATGCCTTCAACATGAGGACAGTGGTCATGCAAGCCAACAGAGTAATTATTGCAGAGGAACATGGAGTCAAGAGCCTAAGACATAACAACATAGTCTTCGAAATCTATGTAATACAGGACCCCTTCCTCAAGGATGTTGCCCAAAGAAGTAGAACGGAGGGATAAGAGAGAGCACTCAGAACATGGGCCCAAAAGCAGATCATTACTCCACTTATCCTCGCTCACGCCATCCCAGAGGTCATCCATAGAGTATACCAAAAGATCATTCAACTTGAACCCCCAGAGACTCAAAGCCATATTAATGCCTGGGACCTCATTACATAACTGATGAGCACTCTCATTCACAGGGCCAAACCTGGGATAGTTCTCACCCCCTATTTCAATAGACTCAAGTGAAGACTAACATCGCATCGAAGGATTACTAAATTAGAGAGGTAGACATGCCTCATACACTAACCTCGCTTACACTCTGAACTTTATCCTCGAGGGAGAAGTGGAAATAATGACATCCAGATTCTTTGATCATACCATAGTGAACCTCAGGAATGGATTCTCCTAGCACATGTCCTCATAGCTAAAGTTGAGGTACATGAGTATGCGGATCTTTAATGGAATTAATTTAAAGCGAAATGGGTAACAAGAGGAATTATCAGATAGCGTTCTTACCTCTGCCTCCTATATAAGAGGGATCAAACTTTCAAGATCCCAACACACTACAACCTGCCGTAACCATCGTCCATAAAGGGGAATAGCTGAGCCGTCATTATATTCAGGTAGATGGGATCAATGGGTCTTATATTGGTGCCATTTACAAAATAGAGTAAGTCAAAGTTATGTTAGACTTAGGAGACACTCTTAAATTTACCGTAATAACAAAGGGAATAAACGGAACGATTGAAAGACCCCAAAGTGAATCTCTCAAGCTCCTATCAGGCATGATTCAATGGGCGCCTAAAATCACAATTGGGAAATATGCGTCAAATACAATCAGATAGAAGAAACCACAGAATGGGCCACAGAAAAACACAAAGGCGGATAGAAAACTCCTCGAGCTACAATTCAGCCTTGCCACACTCAATAAGACAGGTGATCAAGACCTCTTCCCCAGACACTTAGTGTGTGAAATAGACCTTCAACAATTTGACAAATTACAGTGGGATATTGCTCTTGCTGAGCAGAAAAATGTTATAGTGTATGAGCTCACCAGTTAATAAACAAGATAACTCACAGTCCCTCTCAGACGACAACAACTCATTGCCCCTGAGATTTGGTAAGAGAACTACTGACCATCTCTATGAAATAATGTCAAGTGCTAACTCCAGAGGATTGACGCGGGATGAAGTACCCCACCAACCCCAAGGAGAGATCGCTCACCAAGTTCAGAAAGCAATAGGGATTTACTAAACTTTGACTCAAGTGCTCCAATGCATGAGAACGAGGTGAGACGCCAATCAGGATCAGAGAAGAGAAGGTCAGAGAGGATTAGATAGAAAAGAATATCATGTGAGAAAGAAAAAAGAAATCGCCCCATCAGAATGTGAGACAGAGACATTCAATTGAAGTGAATATGAAAGGGCATGAATTGAGCAGTCACTGATTTATTGATTAAAGATTAAATTGACAATGCTATCAAAGAACGTAGTATGATAAGTATTAAAGTGCAAGAACTAGATTCATTAAGGGAGTAGATTTTAATCTCGACTTGTTAGTTAGTTAGTTATCAATTATCATTAAATTTTCATCATTATTAAATTAGGAATTTAAAATGCCTAGTTAAAAGCTGCCCAGTATGAAGGACCCAAAGTAGATCCTTTCAGTCCTATA
>JAGYYO010000014.1:0-23075 GCA_021441625.1 Diophrys sp. 3 WChen-2021
GAGGGTTGGAAGAATTAAAAGCAAAATAGTAAGTAGACACATGGCAGAATGGAAGCTTGCTATGAAACTCACGATGCCTAGAATATACTTAGATGGGAAACCGAGTAAATGTAGCTGTGGACTGTACTTCTCCATACAAGGGCACAAGTAATGTGAGATGTACAAACGCATGCCATGTAAGCAGATTGGCAAACGATTGAGCAAACTCACTTTTAACGAAAACCAAAGTAGAAGACTCATAAGAGAAGCACGCAAGATAAGAGAATATCTGGAGATAGAATCCCAACAATAGGAAAAAAGTAGAGTTGAACTAAATGAATATAATAATTAAAAAGAAAGAATGAAAACCAGACATCAGCAGAAGAAAGAGATCCTCTTTCCTAAAGAGAAACAGACACAGAAGGAACTGACCAAGAGTGCATGGGAGGACGAGCAGATCAGGAAGTATCTAATAACCCAATAAACAGATGGAATGAGAGTTGAAGATATAAACCAGATTAAATCCTCACTCATACAAATGGGAGACCAAGTGTTCGGTGACAGAGAGGAAGATGACACACTTACACTAGATCAGCACAATCAAGTTGCAATCATAGGACAGAGACTAGGAGGAGGACTGCTAGGATTTGATGAGAACACTCTGAGAGAATGCAGCACTGAGATCGGAATGAAAGTAGTCATCTATGAAAGCACTATTGTCGCTACAACAGATAGAGTCATCATCTCAAGGGATTTAGTTATGAACCCGGATAAATCCCTGATCACATACGTGGAAAAGAACAAACATCTGATGAATCATGATACTAAAGTAGAAAAACTAGACATGATCTAGGATGAACCTCCAACCACCTCTGAGGAAGGAATACAGGACGCAGACAATCAGATGGAGATAGACATACAAGTCCCCCACCACAGCAAGAAGACAGAGTAGATGAGACACCTATCATTGATATCTCTGACAACGAAGAAACAATGACAGAGTAGGAGTCCAAGAAAGATGATCTCACTGAGAAGATATGACAAACGCCATTGAGATAGAGAGTGATTACGGATAGGAGTACATGAGAGATAACAAGGGAACTGGATAAGGAACCAATGACGGCACTCAACTAGGAGAAACAATTTCCCCCCGACCACCAACAACAGATCTAATCTAGTGCAGCAACGACAATGAATCAGTGAACAAATTCATATTTAATACAATTACAAGAGGTATTTGTTCATCCTCACAGAAAAATTCTAACTTTGATGTCCACTCATACAATTATTGCGACTTCTTTCCATAAACCATAAGTTATTGAACGCAGCTATCTCTGATAAAGAGTTAGTGTAAGACAATTTGAAATACAAATGATATTTAAGGGATGTGAAGTCATATATCCTAGAGTGCTCAATGAAGACCATGGGATGAACAATTTATCAATTGGCTTATCAAGTTCTCAAACGAAGAGAGGAATTTCATCCGCGCTAGACTGATTAATCATTAAGACAAGACAATCATAATACAAACTTGGAAATCCATATTCGCATATGCAGACAAATAAACATCTGAAGGAATGTACAGTAAGTAGTGGGCAAGCATATTCTAAATAGCAGCTGGAGTATTCCATAGTAGAAGACTAGGAATAAGACTAACTGCTAATATTAGCATAAAGTAGAGGCAACAAAGACATTGCAGCGAAGATATTAATAAAAATGGGTGAAAAATCCTGTAGTGAAAGAAAAATAGGAAAGTGGAGACAAGGAAAGATTGGAAGATCAAAGCAAGCTCATGGAAGAACCAGGACTAGTGATAAGAGACTAGCGTCCACAGCCCTAAGATTATGACTGAAGTGGGCATGAAGATTTAAGGAAAAGTTGGAGATAATATATATTGCCAACACAACAGAACAGACTAATAAGAATGAAGAGAAACTTATATATATAAAAGATAAAAACAAGAATGACCTTAACGCTGATATGCGAACTTCATTGAATTAATCGATAAATCGAGAAAGGCAATGGTGATTCAGTTCAGTGATTACAAAAGATCCATCTTATAAGACTAAGAAACTAGTAAATGAAAATAAAATCAGAATGGGATATCGTTTAACGGAGAAAAAAGAAGCATCAAGACTTAGATATAAGATGAAAAGATTAATGGAAAAGTGAATTCATTAAATAGGAAAAGGAAGGGTTAAAAGATAATGAGCAAGAGTCAAACCCAAAACATAGACGTCATTGATAAAGTTGGAGTAGATGACTAAATATAATAAAGTCGTATTCATCGTTGATAAAGGCATTTAGCCTCCATTCATGATGATGATTTGTAATAACTTAACTTAAGGTTCCCAAGTGTCATTCATAGATCTCTTCAACCTGTAAAGCTGACTTAAATGAAAAACACTCAAAGTTAACTTATGCAACTTACTAATTTAGATACCCAAAGTCTATGAGGCTTCTTGCTACTCTCATCGTCAGGTATATAAACTCCATATCTTGGAATTAAAGATAGTTTCATAGAAGATATTTTTAAAAAAAAGCTTAATTGTTAATGCAATGTTACTTTCTAAATCATGACCAATCTTAGAATAATGCTAGCTTTATGAATAACTACTAATACTCATTCTGTTATGAATTAGACAGCTGAAAATTAGAGACAATGCACAGAAGAACTAAAAAGAAAAACTCAATATTCATATTGAGGAGATCTAGTAGTATAGAGTATCGCGTAATAACGTACTATTACATATATTTATAGTTTGCATTTACATATCTTGCATACACAGCTGTCACAGCTGCGTTTGCAAGACAAAAATATATTAATTAAAAAATGAATTAAAATGATAGATGGCAAATCTCGATCATGAGTGTTTTGAATCTGAACCCAACTGGCCCGGTTCAGATTTAGGGGTAAACCCCACGGCATTCTGTTTCTTGGTCCTATTTGAAGACAGTCTCGGAAAGCACCGCCGTGACAGCTGAGGATTCCCCATTATTGATTTATGACCATAAATCATTGATCATGATCAGTATGAAAGAGATTTGGTTGGGATGATTACACCATTATGCCTTAATTAAATAGTTTTCAGAGAACAGTCTAAACTATTAGATGAATTAAAAGAGTCATATAAGAAGACTAACTAAATATAATAATGAGAACTTAATCACGCAATACTCAATGATAAATCTAAATCACACTAACTCATTTGCATTGAACTCTATCTTAATAAAGAAGTTCTTCATCACTCCTTGGAGTCCACTGATCTGATAGTCAATCATTACTTCTCTGATCGTAGTTGCTATTGTCTAGTTCTCTGTCTTCTTCCAAATACCTGCATGTACTTCTATATTTGAAACTTAATTTTAGTCATTATGGTTGAGAAGGCACTCTCCACTGGAGAGAGTTCTGAATTATAGGGTAGTAAAGAGGGATGGCCTTTGTTTTTCTTTAAAGTAGAACCCAAAGGGTTCCAAATAACTGACTTTCTCCCATTTACTTCAAAAGAAACTTATCTTACTTTTCTTGCTGATAACGGCATGTTACAACATCATTTAAGTAAAAGAATTTAATCCCATTTGAAATATTAGTTTGCTTACATTGTTGTTGAAATGCAATGCTAACTAGATAGGACATATCTCCCCATTCAGGTGTTGAACTTCATAGTGATGTTCAATATGGCAGTTTCACTGACATAGTCTTTAACTAGTTAAGTTAAGTTGAGAACCAAGATCATCATTTAACAATTGATTTAATTATTAAATGTGGCAGTCGGCTAATTAGGGAAGGATGAAGGGTTAAGCCTTTTTGGTCTTAGCCTTCGACCTTAGGTCCCTAGCTGGACCCGCGACCCTTCATGTGGTCGATGATGAAATCCCACATTGCAAGGGTCCCAGTGGGGAACAGAGACCCTCTTAATATAGCAAATGTTTTTTCATTTTTGCTATGGGTGCGATGGGGAGTCGATCCTATGAGTGGATCGGTTAGATGCAGGGAACAGAGACAGTGATTTATCGACACTGCATCTTTAGTCTTTAACTAGAATGATGTTAGGGAGAGTAACTTTCATAGGCAAGGCTACTAATACGCTCTCCTCCAGTTCAAACGTAGAGACCTAAACTAACACTTCTTTGGCTTTGGGCAACAGTTCTCCAATATCAGAATTTCAGTGACTGATAGGATAACTTTAAGAGGTATGTCTGTTCACAATTAAGATTTAATTCTTTACTAGTTTAATCTCTTACACTTATTATTCTTAAGAAATGTGAACTTTATTCCATTCTTCATAAAGATTAAGAGTCTTGATGTACTCCTCTCTCTCAGCCTCTCCCTGTTCAACTGTAGCAGAGTAGAGACCTTTCATCCTTGTGGTTAAGATCATCTGACACCCTAAATTTCTAGGTACACAAGCAGAGCTGAGATCGTTTTAATGAACTTAAATATGTCATTAAAAAAGAAATGAATTAAATGCTCCTCTAATCGCAATTGAAATTCTCCGTGGCCAAATTAGATTCCCTGAAAAAGATAAAACAAATAATCCGAACCACTAATGTGCTAAACCTCAATTCTCAAAATGATTGTTGACTCTAATTTAGATAATAAGTCACTAGATAATAAATAAATTAAATGACGACTAGAAGCAACATCCCTCCTCCTATATTTAGACCCTTACATAATAGAAAGCCCGAGTGAAGTTATTCTAATAATAAGAATTGGGAATAAGTTCTAGATAACTCATCTGTTTAAACATAAGAAACTCTTGACTTAGCAATGGATCCCTAAGATAAAGGAGAAGATTGCTTTAATAACTTTTAATATCTAAGAAGGGTTTGCTAAGTTAGAAAAGAAGTCAAGTATTTATTCTGGTCAAATTCGGAAGAAGATGACTGAATGTACTATGACTTGAATGCTTGTGACTCTAAATAGCTATAACTTCGTTTGACTCAATAGATAGGAAGATACTGATGGACTTCTTATGTGCCCACTTGGCCTCGATAGCAGGAGAGCTAACAACTAACTTTAAGCAATCAAGTAAACTTCAGATCTACTCGGAGACGTTGTTGAGACTTGACAACATAAAGATCAGATACAACCAGGGGGTATTGCAAGGCAGAGTCCTTTCGTTTCTCCAATTCAATCTCTTCTTGGACAGGCTTCTAAAGATGCACCAAACAGAAGATGAAATAAATAGGGTAATGGATTATTCGGATGATCTACTGAATCATTCATCAACGATCGAAGAACTGGAGAGCCTCATCAACAAAGCTCTAAGTCAATGAGATCTGAAGATAGCCTTCAACAAGTCCAGTATAATCCAGAATGATTGATGAGTGAAATTAATCACTCTCTATTTAACTTAGATTAATGATGGAGAAACTTAATTGAATAAAGAAGAAGAAAATTTTGCAGATGCTACTCGACTAGCGGAGTAACAGATTATCCAGGTTCTTATAGGGACTTTGGGTTGGGTTTTTATTCCTTATTCTAATTAATAACTAAATTGCTAAATGAAGGATCTCCAACTTTTTTCTAAGTTAAATGTCCTATCGCTACCATCCATTACTACTCAAAAGACCTCACCACTCTTCGTTCCATCAGACCTTTTATTAAGGGGAGGGGGACAGCTCTGATCCAATTGACATTGGCACAGGAAAGATCAAAAGGAAAGAATTCGATCAAATCTAGATTCTCCTCAGCTGCTATAAGCCTTTAGTAGATTAGATGATCAGCGAAATCAACATCGTACACTAAAATAACAACGTTTTCATTAGAAATAGAAGTAAACGTCAACAAACATCCATATACAATTAAAGAATAAGACCAACCAGACTTGATACATGAACCAATGAGGACACCACACATCAACCTATTAACATGTCGTATCATGAATAACTATCTGAGTCCTACACTACCCAAAGTGTATTGGATCAATGTCATCATAGATCTAGACACAGAGAAAAGTTATGATATGGATCAGTTAGAAAGAAGAATACCAAATAGACTATCAACAAGGAAAAAATCCATGAAAGAGGACAAGAAGATGGAAGAGACATTGGACTGATTCAAAGCTGAATACCATAAAGAAAGAGAGTGAGGCGCATATGGATACTTAAGGCAATGGATAGATAATCTGAATGGCTCTCCAAATATTTGTTGATGAGAACAACCAGGATTAATGCACTCATTGATAATATTACTTAAAATTTAATACTTAAGACTTGCAAATGACTAATAGAAAAACAAAGAATGCTGAGATATTAAATAATAGATAAGTATACTAATATACCTAATAGACTCCATCAAAGATATTGAACACTCTCGCACAAACTATGACCTAGTCCTAGCTAAGATCAAGACCTCATAATCTCCACAGCTCCCCGGTTAAAATCAATCTTAGACATGAAGAAAACCAAACCATCTCAGTTCGCTCCTAAGCTATTCCCAACTCACATTCAAAGAGAAATCAAACTGGATTGAGGGATAAGATAAACTGGATCAAGTTTAAAATCGAGAATTATGGAAGGACACTGGGATGAGAAGGCTGACTCTATTGGAAGAGACGGAGACATTGCTCTCCTTCCTTGGCATCTAGGACAAAGGAAGCAGAGATCCCATTAAGTTTTCATGAGGCAGGTAGAACTCCAACTGATCCCAGCTTGGAGGGGACTCAAAAATTCGAGTATGTGCATCCAAGCATGCGGTTCAGGCATAGCGTTCGAGAAAATCGAAATATAGTAAACGAAATTACCTGAGGTAGGCATGGATACTGCCTAACCTTGGAGCATTTTAGATGCTCTCATAAAACTGGTAATGATTCCTCCATATTAAATAATCTGGGTGGTTGGACTTTGATTCAAAGCGGGCATAAGGAATGTTTCCGTTGAGAATGCCATAACATTTGAGGCCTTATATCTGCCTCAAAACCCTTTCTCAAAGGTAACTTCACTTTTTTTCGGGTCAAATAGATATACCGTCTCAAAAGAATGTTTACACTGATATTTTGGTTATCAAAGGAATCTTTCCACTGTCAAACGCTCGAAGGAATGTTACCTTTGAGGATGCTCAAAAGAATCTTTCCTTCGATGATATGACATTGTAACTAATGACTTTATTTTTGAGATACTTTAATTCCATATTCCATTAAGTGTAAGGGTAATTAATCAATTCCGATACTAGGTCTGACTCCATTGTTGACGTCGAATCAGGGAGATCTGGATTAAATAAATTGAGTTTTGTACGCTACCGTAACGGAAAAAGTAAAACTGTGGCAAACCTTGCTTATCCTGGTCCCCTTATATGTGAAACTATTCCTTTTGGTCCTTAGGCAGCCAACCTGAGATTGCAGGTCGGAAGAAGAATCTCAGGTGGCGAAGAATCAATTCTCACTTTTGCTCTGTTTTATGCTCCCCTAAGTCTGCCTCCATCCCTTTCACCCTTTCTGCCTGGAAGGGAGGATGGTGTTCCGCATCCAGTGCAGGGGCACTTGGGATTAGGGGGACTGAGTTGTGAGGACGAGGCAGGGCTACTTACCTTCACGATGCACATGTGTGCTTGTCGTGTTTGTTCTTTTTTGTAAAATTTCATATTTTATTTAGTTTATTAGCTTTAATAAAGAATTAACACATTATTTGTTTGATTATTAACATGTTTCAAGATGGAAGAGTTAGGTAGTTCCTGAAGAACGCTGAGTAGAAAAGTTTAGCTTTTCCTTATACTTCATTTATTTTTCTACTTCAACTTGAAAGAGAAGCCTCTTATTTTTGACCAGGAGGATCCCTAAGCTATAACTGTTGCACTTTTATAATTTGCACAGTAATCTCAGGTTCTAATATTATAGTGAATAACTATTGTGACACCTTATGCAGCTTTATATTTAAAGAAAAAGTAGGTTCAATTCATAAAAGGTATTGGAATAATTGGAAAGATTCTTTTCCAATTAAATTATATCATCGAAGGAAAGATTCTTTTGAGCATCCTCAAAGGTAACATTCCTTCGAGCGTTTGACAGTGGAAAGATTCCTTTGATAACCAAAATATCAGTGTAAACATTCTTTTGAGACGGTATATCTATTTGACCCGAAAAAAAGTGAAGTTACCTTTGAGAAAGGGTTTTGAGGCAGATATAAGGCCTCAAATGTTATGGCATTCTCAACGGAAACATTCCTTATGCCCGCTTTGAATCAAAGTCCAACCACCCAATAATCTATAGCATATGGCTGACTTAACTATTTAATTAAGTATTCGATCTTGCCTGGTCACGACAGTTAATCTTCCAGACCTTGTCTGTTTTTCCATAAAGTCAGAATCTTCCCAATGTCTAATATTATGGGACAATATGGATATAGATTAGTATTAAGACTATATCCACATGTCATCAAAGATGAGGCAATGTGAGCAACGACTGGAAAAAGCATGCGTAATTTAAGGAAGCTCACAAGTCGCCTGCCTGTGGGAATGTCAGCACAAAGCTCAAGTCCTGCGACAAGGTAGGTAACATAATGATTGTTGAAATGGAAGACAGTGTAATGGACTTCTGTTCTGAGAAGTACTAGTCGGAAGAAGCATGTAGAGTATTGACCACCCCTGCTTACCATTGCATTGTGTCCAACCCAGACCAGCATCCCACTGTCTCACATTACTTCACCATGTTTGAAAGAAGAACTTCATCTTAATGAGGTAATTAAAATTTAGTGTCCCTTGACTTAAAGTCATTATTAACATCATTATTTTAGAAGTAATGGATAAAATAATCCTACAAAATAGTTGTTAGTTAGGACGAAGGCACTATTGAAGAAAGTAGAGATTCCTAGTAAGAAATAGTAATGTATAATGATGAAGACTTTGCATAGGGTGTATATCCAAGGGTAGAGAGTAAAATGTATATGTGGACAATACGTGAATCCTAATTAACACATGAAATGACCCAATATCAGTAATGCAGTTAAGGATCTGTCTTAGAGAGCTTTGAAGGTAAAGTGTTGATGATAATTAAAATAACCAAATAGATATGACAATCTACCTTCCATACGAAAGAGACGAGTAAAGATAATAAATAATTAAATTAAAAACATCATGGAAAGAGAGACAAATACAATCAGGCAATAGGCATCCATGGAAGACAACCAAGGGTTAGTGGAAGATCAGTTCATCTTAGCGAAATGGAGGTGATTCAGACAAATAAGGAGAAACCAGATCAGTACTATATGAAGAGGCAGGTATTGGATGCAATAGACTCTAAAATTTATAGTAGAATAGAACACTTGAACTAGAAAATGGAACAATTAATTAATAAGATGAAAGTAGTTAAGAAGCTACTCGAAATCCAAAGACTTCCAAGGATACTCTAGACTACCAAGAGACTTACCAATCGAATATGTAGCACAGTAGTTAAGGTCTATGAATTGTCCTCATGACTATGCTGGGTCTAGGGTTAAGACATGACCACACTTAGAATTGCATTAGACATGTTAACTTAAAGAGAGACCAGATTTAAGCCTAAATGGTTATAATGTAGTGAAAGAGCTCGAAGCCAGAGAGTCACATTTGATAGAAGCAGCAATAGAGGAGAGCCAATTCCATGGTTGAAGGAGTGGCAAGTAGAAGTAAAACATGACATTTGGAACTACCAGTACTTCCTAAGCTGGAGCATGAGGTTAGTCAAGACATATGGAATCACCTCGTTGGACTGATGCTAGACATAACTGAGGAAAGTCTCTGACTCATCTGATGATCTAAATCTTACAGGTAGCACTTTCATCCCTCAATATAAGAGAAGGGTTCTGAGAACATAATAGCTAGGTGATGGATGGAAGTAACGACATGGCCTTCTTAGAAACTCTAATGAGCAACAATGAGTGAAATCTTTAAATAATGGCCACTTTATTAGACAAAGGCTTCTATGAGGAGACTTTGAGAAGCTAGTCGGATTGCATAACCAATTTAAGAAAGGCCATGCCCCAATCTTTTTTCCAACATCAAAGACTACTCATACAACCACAATATATGGAAACAGATCAGGCTTATAGACCGATATGAGATCAACAGTAGGAATCAATGACATGGTCCAAGTCACTCTAGTAACTACGAATTCACTTTACCAGGCCAATTAAGAATGGCTGAACAGACTTGAAAAAAAATCCTGTCTTAAATAAATAGACAGACATATTTAATTTAAAAATAAATGAAGTAGTTCTTTAATGACCAGAGAGATAAAACTCAGGTGTTGTAGATGAAACTTCGACTCCTACGGCACCTGAGTTAGTCAATATGCAACAGAAGAGATTCTATCTGCCTTACTTCTCTCAAGATACAAGACGGTACCGGAGATTAAATTGATTTATACATCTAAGAAGGAAATTCAATAAGTATTTATGTTGTGGATTGAAACTAAACTTATTTAATTAAAAACGAACTTAAGTTGAACTTCAAGAGAGATTAATTAAATCTCAAGTATGGTGAGACAGATAGTCTCTTACATTCACATGGTTGAGAAGTTTCACATGCTGGATCTTTAGCTCCCCCATCTTTGTCGGAGGTTGCTCTCACTAAGGTGAAGGTGGATCTTGACTTGGTTAGAAATGATTCCATTGCACCGACCCACACATGTTCTCTCCATAAGCTTCTCAAGGGGAGGATTACTCTCTCTTGGTGTCTTGACACTGCATCGGTAAGCAACATCATCCCATGCTTCGGTCTCAAGATCAGAGTCAGCAGGAGCCTAATCAAGTAACCAGTACATCTTCAAAAGATCAAAAAGGATGACCTTTCCTTGTCATTGTTTGAGGACTTAAACAATTGTGCATACTTACTGAAGAGCCAGCATGTTGCTATGCATGTTAGGATTGACTGCTCATCTCTTCTTTGTTAAGATTCTGTCAGGGTTCCTAGTTGTTGAGCGTCAACAGAATTTCTGGTCTTCGATTATCTTTTTCTGTTTTCAGAGGATTGAAATGAAAGAAGAGACTAGATAGAGAATAATAGTAATTCAATTAGAGATTAATGATCACTATAGAGTGATAATAATTCATTGACTACTTTGATGATAGAAGACACCTCATTGAAAATTAGGCCCTGCTTATTCACTTGACTCATATACTCCTGCTATTCAATTTTAATGGTTTTTGGGAATAGACCTTGGCTTTGCCCATGTGTGATGTTTACATCTACTATTTCCTTTAACTTCGTGTTGTATTTTCCATAACTAAGTCATTTTCCTTTACTTTCAGATATGGATTAGTATACTCGCTGATTGGTCTATTTGAAATAGGGTCCACTTGGCTGAGCCCCCTCACCCAGCTACTACAAATTCAATACTCTCTCTTGACATCACGAGGTTCTAAGAACTTTAGTGACGAACTTTAACATGTAATAATTATAAATGTATTTAATTGAAGCCAACATGGAGAGTTGTTAGGGCAACTCCATCCGGATGCCTGTCCATTTCTCTTTCAGGCCTTCTACTAGAAGCGAAGCTCCAAGTGAACTCTCCAGGAGTGGAGGCCATGTGAGCACCCATAAAGGTTGAAATGTCTCCATGGAAGCAGTCTCAAGTGAAAAAATAGAAGAAATAGAAGAGCAAAAGGGATATCGACCATTCCAAATTCAGAATTGGCCGTCCGACACTTAAATCTTGATAGGAAGTTCCCCCCTAGTTTAGTAAAGTGCTTGGAATCCTAGCTCCTGGTTGCTGTCTCCACATCAAGTGCCCAATAATTAACTTAATCCTTTAAAGTTTGTTGTCTTTGTTACTGATTTTAATTTTATTTTTGGGTTCGAACATTAGTTCAAACCAATTGTAACTTAACTTAGGATTTATGACCCCTAAAACATCTCATAGCCCATTATAAAATATGTTTTAATCTTATCTAGTTTTCCTCTCTTTCTCGGTTACATTTAATATTGGTTCTTGTTGGATCACTCTCTATCAGAGATATTAAGGTGGTAAGGTAAATGATGATTACCAGTTATTTTTCATTTGTAGTATTCATCGCTTTCTGGCATAGGATAGACTTAAGGGCAATCTTCCATAATTAAAGATGGAATTAATCTTGGGTAGGACCAAGACCTGGTTAGTAGCCGGAGTAGGCTAAGTATCCTCCAAGGAACCTTTACAGATGTGCAAGGACTCCTTGGAGGACACTGGACCAGGAAAAGACACGGGAAGCTATTGCAACTCCCTGTAAACATGTCCTGCGAGATGTTTGTTAGCACAAGAGAGGTCTTACTTTGCTGTGCAGAGCTTTACTCAATGAGCTTTTCTCTACTCAGCAAATCTTTTTCCTCACTTGAGCAAATTTAGCTAAGAGGTCAGGCCTTTAACTCTTCCTTAAAGTGAAATTTGCTCAAGTTAAGAAACTTGAGCAAATTTCATTTAAAAACTGATTATTAAAAGAAGTTGTCAAAAAGACATAATTATTTAATTGTCTTCATCTTTACGATAAATTTTATTTTAAAAACAATTATTCTTAAAGAAGCTTCCTCCCTTAAAATATGAAAAATTAATTTAATTTTTAATTCATTTATTGTGTACGGAAGGGGTTCCCTTTCCAAGAAAGTTCTTGCCATTTATAAAATAGACAAAATTGAGCCATAAAAAGATCGGTCCAAGTGGTCTCAACATCCCCAAACCAAAAGCCCTCTTATCTCAATCCAATATCGGATAGTTCCCCTCAAGAGACATGTCCTATATATATTATATAATTAATTACAATTAGCAAACAGGGAATCACCCCTTGAGACTTCCTCATCAGGGTCAAGCTGATCCAAAGCATCTCCATCACATTCAGATCCTGAGAACTCCAAAGAACCTAAAAAAGCTATGCTTGCCACTAAAGGCACTTATAACGAAAATGAGTAAACAACTGAATTGACTGGAACATACTTTCTCGACATGGACACTCCCCAGATAACAATGGGTCTGACGGAGGTAATAGGAGTTCATCCACATTGCACAAGATTCGACTTCGTGTCTTTGATGTCTCAAACTCAAAGTCGGTGACTAATGCCAATAAGTGCTTCTCATTCTAATTAATTCTACATCATTCATTCATGTCTCCTATATGACATTTGAACCTAACAGAAGGTGGTGGTTATCATATTAATGACTATTTCTGATTCAAACTAAACTGTTCTTACATAGGAATTGAAGGTTGTGCCTTTCCTGATTTATTCCTAACAATTTTATCATTATGTCCCTTTGTCCTTTGCCAATTGAGTATTGGCTGTAGATATGGTCTCCAAATTAAATTCAATTCCACTAGGATCTGCATACACATACCTTATCCTTTAGACTCTCTGCATCTACTTTATTTCCATATTTAATTACATTCCTCAATATCGCATAATGAAAAAGTATAATGCCCTTTCTTCAAGCAAGTATACACATCTATCCATCTTTTCATAGCTTCTTCATAAACCCAATCTCCTAATGTTTAAGTAAACACTCTAAATATCTCTGGAATATTAGCATCTCTTTCTTTCATAATTTTGATCTAAGTAGTGGTTTATTATAATAAAACCTTCTCTATTATGAAGAGAAGCTAACACTATTTGCATGAAATAAGAATTAAGAGTTTTGATTTGGTATCCTTTGATACTGTATCTATTGAGAGAGATTATTAAACGTAATACATCATGGAATTTGGTTCTCGTTGTGTTTTTACCTAGCCAACCTCTCCTTCACTTTAGTAATCCAACTTTGCTTCCCCCTTCTAATACATTTAAATATATTTAAATCATTTGACTAACTCGAGTAGTCTAGCACCTTCATGGTTCATGTCATAGATTAATTAGTCCACATAATAACATTAAATTATTATTATTCAGTAATAGAGTAATAGATGCAGATGAAGAAGGTGATGATGGCTATTAATTCAAAGAGAGATAAAAAGGAAAAGAACTTAATAAGATTGACATTAATGCTATCTATCAATCACAACCAACCAACTATTGAGAGAGAAGATCAATGAGTCAACTACAATTAGTAAACCTATTAACTCTTAAATCTCCTCCTTTCTAGATCATATACTAGATGTCTTACCCTTTAATCCAACATACATTTCTGAAAGTATCCTTTTAAGATTAATCCAACTTCCCAAGTGAGTTTCCATATTGATCCACCAAGTTTAGTGAGAAAGTTAATTAAAGAGCTGAATCACCTTGAAAATATCAGAGAGAAAATGAATATTAACATCCACTGCAATAGAAATTAAATTTATAGAACTAAAGAGAGAGTTTAACACCTTATTGGTACAAAAGGAGTCGTAATGAAGCACGAGTAATCTCTTATTGTTACTTGTGAATACTCAAGATTTAAAGAAGTAAGAGTAATTTTAGATAAAGGGAAGATTGACTACAAATACTTCGTCAATAAGAAAGTAATTAAGAAGGATAAAGATCCCTTTCGTGTAGGTGCAGGCAGACGAAAGGAAATGAGTCGGACTTAGGTTTGTCTTCACCAGAGAGTGAAGCACCAAGCACCAACTTAACTACTCATTAACTATCTTCTTCTCATCTCAACTATAAGTAATTAAAATTCTCACTCTGGAACTGTAGATCAATCAAGTAGATACTAAATAGAAAAGCGCTACTAAGATATCTAGAAGAGGAGCATCCTGTTGCAGTGGATTAAGTCAGATGATTTATAATGCCCTGGCTATAATTTATTTAATACGGCAAAACACCACTGCAAAGGAGTGGCAATACTTGTCCAAGACAGACTATAAGCAAGAAAGCTAATGGAAAGGGACAATACTATATTAACTGTTAGAATTAAGGATGGAAATACCCAGATTGATATATTTGGGTTTTAAACTAATGTTAGAGACAAAGGATTATGTAATGTATTCGATCTTTGGGGACGGAATCAACGACCATCGTTGCAGGGGACTTCAATAAAGATTATTAAGAAATCAAAAGGATTATAGGTTATAAGGGTTGGAATACAACTGATGTGATCACCAGAAGTAACACTAAGATAGATCTAGTAGGATCGAATTCCCTGATATCTGAAGTAAAGACAATCCCTCTTGGAAGCAGCGATCATTAGATGATTGAATGCAAGTTTAAAGGAATACTGCTCCCTAATTGGTAATCCAATAAGACCATTATTGACAAGAAAAAGCTTTAGTACATCATAGACAGTAACTATGAAGCAATAGAGAAATCAGCCTTTCCCTTTGTACCTCTTAATAAAGTCGTAGATTGTAAAAGGGCTCTTGTAAATAAAATCTCAATTGCTGCTCCTATCAAGGAATACCTGGAGTTCCAAGGAGAAGAATTAGCTGAATTTCACCGCTCCTTCACCCAAGAATAAGAAAGCAAGACATTGAATAGTCTAGAGGATGCCTGGAGTCACAAAGAAATGAAACGTGTGTACTAGTTAATAAGATAAATTATTAGAAGATCGAAAACGATCCCTATTGTAACGAATATAGAGAAAGATGGAGTAATCTATGGAACTACTGAAACTCAAGAAAGTATAGTAAATGCCTTTGAAAGTCTCATGAACAACCCCTCTCTGATTGAGAAACCAATAGAGAACAGAGAATATGATTTAGACTAAGGTTCTATGTAACATAATCTGGATTCAAATTAAAAAGTGAAGTCAAATAAAGCTGTAGGAATAGATTGTTTGTAAGATTATATGGTTTAACAAAACCCGTAATTGAAAGGACGAGTTGCAAGACTGATTAAACAGATAATGGATGGTTAGAAAAACATCCCGAATTGCATTAAAACATTCAAGCTACTAGCCATGTCCAAAACAGGAAAGTCTGTTTGTCCAATTAGCTCTGTCAGGTTAATATGCATTCCTACATTTATCTATAAATGTCTGGAATAAACCATTATAGATGAAGTAAAGGAGGAAGTATGGAAATAGTCGGAAAATATTAGCAAGGTTTTATGCCGGGAGGGTCTGTAACAGCCAATTACAGGTTAGTATCTAATAAGATAGAGTAAAGAAAGGAATAAGGTAAAGTCTACTATATGATCTTTATTGATTTATAAAAGGCTTACGATACAATTGATAGAAATGTACTCAAAACCATTATACTAGAATAACTTAAAGGAAGGATTAGTAGGAACACTTTAGCATTGATTTTAGAATTAATAGATGGTATTGCAGTTTCATTTGAAGGAAATGTATTCTAAACAAGTAGTGGGGTCATACAGGGAGAAAAACTTTCCCCGATACTCTTTGCTCTATATTTGGATGCTGCTTTAAAATAGGCACTTAAGGGAATCAACCTAGACTTTCATATTCACGCTTTTGCGGACTACTTGGCTATCTACGCGGAGAGTAAGAAGGACGCTGATCGCATCATGAAGTTACTTATTAATGGTTTAAAATCTTTCTCATTGAAGATATCCATTGAGAAATCTTTTCTAATTACGAATGCTCCATATGCGAAAGATATTCAAGGGATTATGAAAAGATAGAGTGGACGCTATTTGGGTTTTGAGATCTCAAATGACTAAAGAATAACAGTTAGAAAAATAAAGCAGTTAATCTAAACTAAGACTGAAAGACTGAAATGGATGTACAGTGAAAAAGTATCATAAGAAGTAATTAAACTGGTTATAAGTTCCTTTATAGAATCTCTACTTAGATTTTATTCTTCAGCACTTATCAGAGTACGGAACGTAAGATCTCTCGACTAATGGCACTCTTAGATAATTAAGAAACTCTCAGAGACTTCCAAAGAATATTAGTAAGTAAGACTGTTACGACATCATCTAAGTCAATAAGGCATCGGAAATCATTATTCATGAATTACAAGAATCGATAGGATAAATAGCGTAAGAATTCGAAAACATCTATATTCCAGAGAGTGAAGCTGTTGATTTAAAAAGAACTCTGAAAGTATCCTATTGCCCTAAAACTATCTGCAACGTCATCAAATAAAGGCACTTTTTCAATGGGAAGACTATTCTATGTAATTACTGTAAGCTCCCATTCAACATATTCCGCCATGGTCACCATTTTAACTCTAACCAATATGGACGAATCCTAAGAGTTAGTAAACTCCTCGCAGTTATGAGAACTAAGGATATCCAATAAAGAGTGAGAGAGGCTTCGATCACCTAATTAAACAACGATTGTTTGGCCTTATTTAATTTAATATATTAATGAGATTAGAAGATAGAGACTGAGGTTATTGATTAATTGAAGAAGAAGAAGAAGTTAATCTATGCATGTCAGTTTGATTTGTAGGTCTTTCTATCTTATCAATTCATTGGGGGTTTCCCCTGTCTTCTTCATCTCATTATTATTATCTGTTGCTGTCCTTGACCCTTTTCTCTTGACCTGATTCTGATTATTAGTAGTCTACATTGACTACTTCATTCATATTTTTGCTTCGGATAAGGTTAATTTTTAAAAGAGACAGAAGGTAGCTTAAGCTCTATTAACGTTTCTTTAGTATTTAAGAATCTCAAGAATGAAATTGGAGAAGCTAGCACTCTTATTCAAATCAAAGAAGTCAATTTTGCTTATGATATCAGGGAAGGTTCAGTTGTCATTCATAATTCGTTCCTTCTTTATGCTAAGATAATCAACTTACTTTGAAGGCTAAGATTTAAAACTGATTATAGAAATTTAAATTCATTATCAATGACATTAGTTCCTTTATCTTAAGTTTCCCAACCTCAACCCATCCAAGCACTCTGATTAAGCATAGATATATATAGCCCTAGTTCTTAATAGTAAGACTATCTAAGCTATCAGAACAGGATCTACCTATATATTTATATCTATCCATTAACCAATACTCATAGATTTAGAATAGGTTCTTCCTTTAAATCACATGGAAATCGAAGACCAAAGGTAAGGGTGATTACACGAATAAGAGTCCAGAACAAGTAGGAACAGGGATTATATGAGGGAGTTACTCTCATAGTAGTTATTTAATTACTAGATATGATGATTTTTTCTGAAATTGCCGTATGAAATTCTGGTCGGCGTTGTCCCCATCGTCCATTTGTATAACTAATAGGATCCGTTGGAAGTAATCGGTGAAGGGTGGGACCCTTTCTCATATGGTACACAATAATGAAAATGCATAAACTATATAATGTTAGCTAGGAATAAACTTGGAGAGAAAGACATTGAAGTTAAATATAAAATTAATCAAGAATCACCTCCCCCATAAGTAATATACCCAGGGGCAAATGGGTAGTTAACGATTGTTTACTGAACTGAACTGAACAGATATGATGATTAGCCTAATAATAGAGTGGGAGAGAATAAGAATTGAATATAGTCAGAGTTTGAAAACATTATAGAAGTAAGATTATTACAAATCAACTTTACATCTAATTGATTTAGAGGGAGCCAGATGGTGTTGATCTGACTGAATTGTGTAATTGGAATGGCCTTCTATGGATATTTTAAGAACCTATTATCAAATGCATTATTTCTTTAAATCTCCATTGGTTATTAAGTTATTTAAGGATAGATGTGGTCTTTTTGTTTTGTTTTATTGGATGGAATGCTATTCAGAGATTTGGATGAAAAAAAGTATTATAAAAATCAATTAAGTCAAGATAATGGTACATCTAATCTATATATGATAAGACCCAAAGAAAATCAATCTTCAGAAAGTCCCATACTAGGTTCTTTGGGAGAGTAATAGCGTCCACTAGTTGGAGAAGCACCGAGCGCGGCGAGATTGATATGAATCCTGAACTCGTTCAATAATAATCTTGATCAGATATGGTGTTCGACCAAAGTTTTAGTTTCCTCCAATCAGGACCTACAGCCTCAATCCCCGCTACCTGATAAGCAGACACCTTAGTGTCAACTCTCCTACCTTAGATTTTATAAGTATTACACCCATCTTGACAATATAGCTCACTATCAACTTAGAGCAAATGACAACAGCTGCATGAAGACATATCAAGAAGGACTACTACCAAAGCTAAAAATTATTATCACTTAATATCATCCACACACACTAGATGGAATGCTTGGATCAGTCTGATAATACTTATTATTCTTCTTATAAATCAAATCAGTAGTTGCTCATACTTCCCTTTGACTCTCTTTATGCTTCCTCTGCTTCTGCTCTTTCTAACAGTCTCTTTGACTCTTTCATTGATCTTTCTTTTATTCTTTCCTGCACAAAATTAAATCTTCTTTCAATTCTTACCACTTCATTTACCTTAGACACCTACCTCTCTATCCTCTTCCTATTTCCAGTTGCCTGCTTTGTACCATCCTCTGTTTCAACCTCAATGTAGTCTTCCACAGTCACATCCTTGTCTTTTGTATTGTCTCTGAGATGATACTTTTAATGCTATGAATCCTCCAGTTCTCTTGGTATTACTTTGATTGAATCAGTTACATTGGATGGAGGAGTGTTAGGAGGAGTTAAGGAAGTTGAGATTTGAGAACGGAAATCAATGACTGGAGTGATGTATAAAGTTATTAAAGTTATTAATCATTAATGTCTGCCTTTCCACTGGAGTGATCATTTCTAATGATGTAGGTTCCTGGCTTAGATTGTTTTCTTTTGGATTTTGTCAGATTTTCTCTGTATTGTTTCAATTGTTTGTATCTAATTCTCATTGACTCATATCAGTACTTGAAGGTGTTTGAGTTGTCCTTTATCATATTTCTTTCCTTTTCTATTTATTCTGACTGTCCTATCTTCAGTGTCTAAGTCTTTGTAGTCATCTACATATACATACTAATCAATTATCTTCTAATCCTTCCACATAACTTTCTTTCACTTACTTGGAATTCCAGATTTCTACGGATGGTGGAAGGAGGTAACTATATTCTTCTGGCATGATCTTGTTAGCATTGATGAAGAATTAAATCACGAATGGGAGGCGTGAGAGTGATAGATTGGGAAATAATAGAGGCATATAAAGAGAGGATAACTGAAAGTAAGCAAGTGAGGGGTGAAGTGGAGATGCTTTCGAGTCCTTGATTCTAGATCTACTAGTTAAAACATTATTATATTTATATAAGTGGAATAGTGGAAGGATATTATTAAATCTTAACTTTTTATTTGATTATCTGATAATTATGACCTTAATATACTGAACTGAACTGAACCTCCACACATTCTCCCATCATCTCAAATAAATCTAAAATACAGATAATTAACTCCAACCCTTAATAAATCATCTAGACTGCATCCCACCCCTGGAAGACATGTAATAACTGCAGTAACAGCAACTGTAAAACAAGTGATAGTGATAGAGTATTCTCTACTACAATCGATGTCGATCATTGTTTAATTACTGTTGTTATTACAATGGAATGGTGATGCCTATTAAGTTTGATAGATAGTATTGGGAATAGGTAAGTGGAGACGAAGAAACAGGAGGTGGGGATGGAATATATAGAATAGAGATAGAGGTTATTGATATTATTTAATTTAAGAGGGGATTGATTGGGATGATGATGCGTGTTAGGATACTGCTACTTAGATTCATGGATTTGGGTCTACTGAGGACTCTCTTTATATAAAAACAAATCTCAAAGCTATAATGATTAAAGGCGCGATTTAGTTTTAAGAGATTCAGAAATAATGAAGTGAAAGGAATGGGGAGATATAAATACATTAAATCTTTAATCGCTGTGAAATGGAAATGAGTTGAAACTTAAAATTATCAGATGAAACGCATTCTTGTTATTTTTGTTATGAATCAAGTCAGGGTCTTTAGACACAGATGAAGTCTGATGCATGTTTTCACAACTTGAGTCATCGCTCATGTTAGTACCATTATCAGCAGGTGTTAAACCAGTGTCTTCATCACGTTCAGCATCTATGCAAGTATCAACATCATCACAAATTGAATCGTTATTAAAGTCTTCCTTGCATTCCTATCTATACTCAATAGTACAAGTAGATGAACATCCATCGATTTAAAACATCGAGTCTCAGACATAATCCAATAGCCTAAAAAGACAAGTGGGGTGTGCACCTCCTCTGAGGTGAGTAGTAAGAAAGTAAGGACAGATAACATTTGTCAGGAGGATTTTTGTTACATCAACTCCATGCACAAGCAGCCATTTTGGCGCTTAACTACATAATTAAATGAGTTTTAAAATAAGAATCTTGATGAAACGCATTTAGAAATAATTCTTACTGATCTTTAAGTATAATTTTTTAAAGATTTGAGAATACTAACTGGTTTAGATGGTTATGTACAGAGTCTGCAGGGAAGAACTATTGAAGATAGTGTAATCACGGGGGAATAATCATTTAATGTTGATCAGATAATCTCTTCGAAGGATTATCCCCTTCAGTATCAACACTGCGACCCTGTAAAATCAATGGGTCTGATAATGTCGGAATTATGTCTCTGCAGTAAAAAATGAGACAGACAAAAAAGACCCCATTCCCTCCTGTAACATATCCTCCGAAGTCTCCTTCCCAATACTGCATGCAACCCTCCCATAAAAGCTTGGTTAGAGAACTCAACTTTGCCTTCTATAAAATTCATTTCCTGATTAATCAATGACTTCCCTTCGATCTTTCTCTCTTCTATAATCACTAAAAGTGTCTTTATCTACTTAATCAGTCACAGAGTCAAAGACATTATCATCATTGACTTAATTTTAAACCTTCTCAAGATGGATAGTTGGCAGTAACCTGAGACAGGTCTAGTCTGTTGGAGGATTCTTTAGCAAATGCCTATGTAAGCTTTATTAAATTCAATTTATTTAATTTAAACACCTGATTTCATCCATTTTAAAGTAGTTCCCTTAGTTCTGACTAACGACACTCCTGTTTATCCTGTTTAGAGTCACAATCTCAAAATTCAAATAAGAAATTAGAAAGTCAGATATTATTAATTTACAGCTGTACTTCCGCTCTTCTTTAAAATATATAAATGATATCGTACCACAGCTCTTATTCCGAACATCCCCCTCATTAAAAAAAGATAATACATGATTAAAGTATTAATTCCTCTCCATTCCCATATTACTACTCTCCTCCTCTAACTCTAACCTATCTGCTTTCACCTTCAGTTGTATAAATTATAATACATCTATTCCCCATTCACCTTAGTAGACTTAACTATCCAATTCATCACCTACTACTACTGTAATAGAATTTAAAGTTAACTAAATTGATAGTGAAGTAATCGATCAAGAAGCAAGACATATCCTCATCACTGAAGATCTAACTGTTGGACCTATTCTAACTATAGAGTATGATCAAATAATTCTTTCTTTTCAATTAATCGTTCGTTTAATGATGAGAACAAAGTCTGATAAGTAAAATCCAGACTCAACCACGGGTTCATTCGACCTGTTAAAAGAAGCCACATAGACAACCAATGCTCATCCCAATAAGGCTTAGGAAGGTGTTTCTTCGGGATTGAATGCAAACCAGGAGAGTCAGGAGACAAATTAGGCAAAAGACTCA
This sequence comes from Diophrys sp. 3 WChen-2021, assembly GCA_021441625.1. Classification (NCBI taxonomy): domain Eukaryota; phylum Ciliophora; class Spirotrichea; order Euplotida; family Uronychiidae; genus Diophrys; species Diophrys sp. 3 WChen-2021. Next base: position 22,372 of record JAGYYO010000014.1, read on the forward strand.
TGGAATGATGAGAAAGGAAGGAAGTCCCACATTGTGAAAGGTGATGGACACTCAAGCAGAGATGGAGATGCTTCTCAAGACTCCGTGACAGAATAAATGAGAAAGTCCCTCGAGGCTTGCATCAAAGATCCTCCAATCCCTCTTAGCCCAAAGAAAAAGATACAGACCAAACCAATCATGGTGACTCCTAAAGACATCAGAGACTATCTGGAGTAGGCATTGACCCAGGAAAGACATAGGAGAAAAGAAGACAAGATCAGAGAGGAGGCAACTGGCTCTAGCGGAGATGGAGAAAGAGATCAAGCCACAGTCCCAGACAACCAGGCATAGACCACCAAGAGGAGACAAGGCCCAAGTTAAAGGATAGAGAGATCAGCAAAAGACAGAGATACAAACGCTCACTATCCTGGGCAACCAAGAGTGGAGGAATGATAAAGTGCTCGAAGATATGGCCTTACAGACAGTATCTGAGGGAAGTGAAGGTAAACTTGGGATAGAGAAGGTTGACTACTACAGAGTGAGAAGCAGACTCAAGAGACTGGGGTACCAAATCGTGTTTTACAAACCATCGATGGAGGCCCCGAAGCTAGAGCAGTGATTCATTAAAGGACAATATGACTTCATGAAACTCGTTGAGAAGGCCATGATAGTTAATTAAATTATTAATGACCATAAAAAGAAGAATAACTTTAATGAGGGAACAT
>JAGYYO010000015.1:0-23035 GCA_021441625.1 Diophrys sp. 3 WChen-2021
GCCTCTACAGTTAAACACTGCTTTTCTGAGGCTTTAACAGTCCAAAGAGAGTACTTAAAAGGCAACGGCATCAACGCTTTTTAACAGGCTTACACTTACTCAGAATCTAATCAATGTGAAGATAACTGATATCAGAATATCAGACCCTATTTGAATTATTATAATAAATGGCTTCCAATCACTAGTCCTCTTCTCTGTTTCAGAGGCTCAAGAATATGATAGATATTTCTTATCGTGTTCTTTAATGCTTAGCTCATTATTTAATGTTAACAAATAGTCAGTGGAGTATCTCCCTGAGGTGTATTTGAATAATCGATTTCAATGCAGAGTGAGTTGAGTAATAGTAGTCTGTGTTAGCATGAGTAGCGTCCAATGTAGTGTGTCCGGACGAGAAACAATAAAAAGTATTACTTTTGGAGATATTGGCTCTTTATACCAATATGCTTATCAGGTGTTCAATTTAGCCTTTCAACAATATAATAGTTCTGAACAAGTTTACTCATAATTACTCTCAATAAAAAAGTAGCAACTAATCTAAATGCTAATTCATGAATGAATTTATTCTCACCTTCCTATTACTTACTAACTTTATCCTAAATCTCAGCCAGTTTTGGTTGGAGCTGTATAGCTTCATGTGTATAAAACAAAGTGTTGCTTAACAAGTAAGCACCTCCTGGTAGGACTCAGGTTTAAGGGATATGTAGGCAGATGTTCTTGAAGCTATGAGAGTATGTCTGTGATTGGATTGCTCGACTCTTGATTTACTCAAGTTTTTCTTGCACTTGCTAATTCATCTCTTGAGTTTGCTCGTGTCTGCTTGTTCTTGTCTTGTACTTTTTAAATTCCAAGAAGATTTTATATTCAATTGAATAGTGTGTGTACTTGAATTCAATATGACTAGAGATACATGTAGTCAGCTGATTATTCAAAACCAAAGACAAACCATGACTAACAGCAGAGTGTAAATCGTCCATTAATTCGTTCCATAGAAATCTCAACAATAGACCTATAGATTTATTGAATATTTTGGAGTCATCTATGGTTTAAAACTACTTTACTTTTGTTTCTTCCATTGGTTCTTCTATGTCTTGGAGAATCTCAGGCTCGACTCATGATTTTACTTAGTCATCATTTATTATTTCTTAGTGACTTGTTTGACTATTTGCTTCACATATTAATCACATGTAAGAAAGAATTCCAATAAACAGAATTGTTATTAGCTTACATTGAGGTATGGATTTAAAATATCAATTAGGAAGGGATTCAGACATAGTATTCTAATATCTAACTCTACTCCCAATTAGAAGAACACTCCCACTCTCCACGGCCCCTTCGTCTCTTCTTCAATCTTATCCTCCTCCGTCCTCTCTCCCCAGAAGAGATCGATCTATCCTTCTCCTTAAACATTCCATCCATCATGAATATGTCTAAGAATAGGGAATAAATACAATGCAGAAATAGCAATGTGAAAGTAAGAGTATGAGAGTGGATAGTAGGAGAGGGAGTGGGGTCATTCTCATTGTTGTTAGAGGATGCAGAGGGAAGAATTGAGTCTTTAGAGGGAAGGGAGAGTGGAGATGATAGTAGAGATGTTTAGAGGATAGAGTGAATAATTATAAATCTTATCTATTCCAAGGACCTATCAGTAATGTAATTGTTATAAAGATTGAAAATAGATTCTTGAAGTATACTTATAATATTTATGCATTCAGGAGTTACTATGGACATGATTCATTTCTCTGAATAACTTATGGTATTTCTTGCCTCTTTGATTCCAAAGGACCCTCGCACCCCTCCAAACCTCACTACCCCTCCTTCTCTTCTTCTCCCTCATTATACCTATTTAAATCTCTTCCTCTCCTGCCTCTATTCCTCTCTTTGTTGTCCCTCCCATATACCCTTCGTTCTACTAATCTAACAAGTGCAGATGATCTCTCTGACGAAGACTATCCATAGACAACAAGTGATTAATCATTTAAACAAGGAGAAACACCATAAGAGAGTCATACAATAGTGATTATGAAATAGTATGGTAAGAGAGAGTTGTAGAGATAAGAATAAGAATGAAAGCTAAGCCAGTCCTCAATAAAATAAAGATATCTCTTATAAACATTAACATTCATTCATCTCTAATATTTCCTTCTCCATATTCAACATTAACAATCAAACCTTAACCTATATAAACCCACCTATTTCTTTAATACACATTAATGAACATACTTTCAAGCCATCTTCCACTGTCCATTTCCTTTCTTGGTTTATCCATTGATCTCTAAGTCCATCACTCCGCTCCTTGCTCTACATGTTCCAATCTATCTCTCCTTCTTTCCTTATCTTAAAGAAATCTCGTGAGCTTCTTAATTAAAAGATTAGCTAATTCTAAGACTATAGAGATAGTTCTCTTATCTTTAATATTGCAAAGTCTTCATGGGTCTCGTTGATTTTACTATAGAGGTATTATGCTAAGGGGAGAGGAATATTTGATTATTATGGGGATGAATGTGGGAGCAGGCTTTTATTTTGAGAGTAAGGATTTGATTATGGTAAGATGTTAGGAAGAGGTATTCTCTTAATGAGATTAGAGCTGATTGGATTAGTGTTAGCTCTCTTTAATATGAAGCAGACTTTGAGTATTTTAATTTTGTAGAATTTAGGGAGAGGTAGGGAACTAAGTGGGACAATATATTTTATTAACCACTACAAAAGAAAAGATAAATTCAGCAATTTAGTATTAATTAGTTTAAGATAAGACAGAAGATAAAATGTCAAGCATGACAATTTTAAGAGGAACACTTGCTAGAGGGGCATTAAGAGCTTTTAACGAAGTAAGACAAACTAAAACACCCTCTAATTAATCACCAGGCAGAGTAATAAGACATAAAGATAATTATGGGTTACTATTGCTATTAGATGATGGGATTCCACCTTCGAGAACATTTATTAGTCAATATAGATCGATCATAAATTATTAAGTTTAAACTTAACTGATTTATAGCTAATTCATAATGCCCCTAGCAACTCCCTTTCTGACTAACGCTGTCTTTTTCCTCTTCAGAGTATTTCTGTCTTGCCACATGTTGGAACCAACTCACTCTGCATCATATGAGTGTTTCCAGCTAAACCCCTTCTCTCTAAATTAGATTCTCATGTATTTCCATCTCCTCCTCCTTTTAATCCACTGTATAGTTTATTTAACAGTTACTTCTTTAACGTAAAATGGGTATCAGGACCAAGAGATACTTTAAAATCATGGAGATCTTTGCTAAAGACTATAAGCAGTAACTTGTTCACTTCCATCCTCCATCTTCAGAGAATGGGTTCTTCTCTGGTTTCTCTAAGTCTCCAGCAATGCTATGAAACGAGTAAATATAAATTGAGTTACAATTGTCTTCATAGACATCTAATTCATTTAAATTAATATTGTCTCTCCATTTAGTTATTCTATTTTTTAATTAGATCTAAACTGAATACATCTACAGACAAGTGTGGGTAGTTAGAATAGTTTGTCAATTATTTAAGATGGCTACCTTCAAAATATCAACAAAAATATTGATTCGGAGGGACTAAATCTTCAATTTCACCTTGGTGTGTTGATAAGATATGATGTAATTAGAATGCCTTTGAAGTAATTATTTTATTAAGAGATAGTTTACAAAATAATGATGATGCGTTTGATGATGATTGTAATTAAGAATTAAAATATTCCATAAGGAAGGTAGGAGGACACCTTAAACGAAGCAGTGTCAAGATCTAAGACGATGTAGCTGACATAGCTTGGTAGGAGTGAAGCATCGGGGAATGGGGAAGAAGAAGATATTCTAACCCTTGCTGATGTTCCCGACTAGGAATGAACATGGAGCTTCTATTATAGCAAATGATTTTATATTTAAATAGTCAAAACTAACTATAAGATAAAATTTATTGGATCTGGGAGAGGAAATTGAAGTTCATTTCAATGTTTTATTTGAAATTAATTCATAGCGTTTATTAATATTAAGATACATTAGCAATTGATTATGAACTTAAAGGAAACAAGAATTATTAGAGTAAAAAATATTAGCTATCAATGTTCGAAATCGATACGTTCAGATCATTTTGGATTTTCTCATGTCTATCTATCTCTAGAATTAAGTTTCTCGAAAAAAGCTCCTCTATTTCCCTTTCTTTCCAGTGACTTGCCTGATATCTCGACTGAGTAGGCACTCTCCTCAATAAGATTCTTCTCTTCCTCAACATTAGGGATTGGTTCAGTTCTAAAATCAGTTTTGGAATGACAATTCTGTAGAATCTTGCATTATTTCATCGAAACAAAACTATTTAGCAACAACCTCTCTAATTAAAATATAAGATCAGTTTTGAGGTACTACAAAAAAACTAACCATTGATGCTGTTTTCATTTAGAGATGTTGGTACCTCTATTATATCGCCCATCATATCTTATACAGATGGCATAATCACAATACTTAGTTTCATTCTTCTTTATCTATTAGCCGTATGTACTTTTCTCATATTATAAAAGAATCCTTGTTGCTCTCCAAACACTCTTTCGCTTAACAAGTAATCGATTAGTTTGAACCTGGATGTGAATGAATACATTCTTATTAAAGAAACCTTAAAGATTCATTCTGAGCTTCATCATTTATAAACTTCTCTACCTGTGTTTCAGTAGAAATTACTCTCTTCATTCATTAAGTACTCTATCTCTAATGCTTCGATTCCAATGCAATGATAAATGGTAAGTAAGAGGCAAGAATCTCTTCGAGAAGGACTATAAATGCCTTAGAAATAGATGAAAAACAGAGAGCCCAAACCAGTCTTAACTAGACTTGACAAGGATGGGTTAATCAAAAAGAAATAAACTCCATTGTAAGATAGCAGTAGACAACCAGAACATCATGATAATAGGACTTCCAGAATGGAAGAGGGAGGATTGAATAGCTTGCATTGTCATGGAATACAAATCAGTTAAAGGAGCATCAGGTGTAAAATTAAAAGGACTGGCTTTGGTCAGATGCAAGCTAAAGGAGATGGGTTCGACGCTGGTCTCTTATAAAGATGACGAAGAAGGGACAGAGGGAGATCACATCAAGAGAGATACTCAGTGATTTTTACATTGAGACCTAGAGAGAATATAGTTGGTTAATAAATTTAAAAACAAATATAAATGAATTCATAAAAGAATGTTCCTAAATGGTAAGGATAGAAAACTGAATCATTGATAGAGAGTACCTGGAATTTATAAAGGTTTTGTATTAAGATATTATCAAAAAGAACATAGCAAATAAGTTGGACATATAGAAAGTAATTGACTTGAAGAAACTTAAGCAGTTAGATATAGCTAGCATGGCGTAAGAATGCTAATCTAATAAATATGCTTAGTACGACCCAGTAGAAGCGAATGATTGATGGTATTAGTAAGGAAAGGTTGGGAGAGTAAATAGTAACTAGTGCGAGGATACAACCATCTCCTGACATAAATGAAGAGACCCGAATCGAATAAAACTGTCCACCTATTGAATGCATATCATAATCCCAAAAATAAAGAGAGAATAAAACTAACGAGGACGATAATATTATGTAAACCTTGATTTATCATTAGGACTGACCATAATAATAGACAAAGTATATAAGAACAAAAGTAATTAAGCATGATGCACTAAGAGAGCTCCTCGAGTTGACTTCACTAATAAGAAATACAGGTGGGTCTCAGAAGAGTATCTGGATGTAACTGGAGTAGACCTGGAAGAACTAAATAATGAGTGTGTAAGGAAATAGAGACTGTAAAGAGGTAAGGAACTGAAGATTAACTTCAAAGAGAATAGAATGAGTAAGGTATTAGTGAATATCAGGAAGAAGATGTACTTAGGGAAGTAAGGATGAATGCTAAGAAGAGAACTGCAAGGTGGTCAAGTATTGGTAGAGAAGGAAACAGGAGTATGTCAATTTATAAAGGAGATTTATGATACAGATGAATAGAATCAGACCACATAAAGAATTAGATTAGAGGTAGACATTAGTTTGTTGAAAACAGTATTGACAGAGCAATAAATGACAGTAAGAATCATAAGACTATGGGGATGGATATATTTCCTGATGAGTTGCTTGAGGAGTCTGTTTGAGATAAGGGTAGGACATTTGTGAGAGAAGTAAGAAAAGGAGTCAGTGGGTTAAAGTAGTATAGGAGGACAGTTCTATTAATGCTTTTGTTGAAGGGTGTAGAGAGAACAAGACACTGGGACCAGATCAGTGTTTAACAGTGCATTTTCCCTTCACTAAGAGCCTTTAGATGTATTTTATACAAAAATGATTTAAGAAGGACTATGTAACTCAGAATAGGATGAACATAGATAATAGTCTGAAGAAGGAGGCCATTATAACTACTATTGATATTAGAAAGGCATACGATAGCATCCTTAGAAATAAAATACTAAAGAATTCGAGGTAGGTATGATGATGATTATATGATCAATCAAGTTATGTCAGTAGGGCATGTGAGTTATTCTTTGTTGATCCAATGGAGCCAATGATTAAATAGCTGTGATTCTTTTATTAATTTAACTATCTACTTCAAATAGATATGTAACTTTCATAGACATAATTATAACGGCATTATTCTTATCATTCATTTTAAGTTCAACTAGGCTTTTCATCTCTCTAAGATAATTGAGTTTCAAGCCTTTCTCTTCAACAGCTACCCTTACTCCCGTAAGGGAGAGTAAGCACTATCGCATTTCTCCTCATCTTAAGACAAACATCCAACCAAGATTAAAACATTTGACTCTGAATCATTTAAACTCGTAGCAATGGAACTAGGTCTATTGTTCTTGTATGGATAACACAGTACATGCAAAGAGAACGTTAGTATCTTCAGTATGACATGCTACTTTAAGTCATTCCTGTTCTATGAACACTGTTTTCATTTTAAATAAAAGAATTGAGGAAAGTATAAATAGTTTTATGATAAAATAAAGCAGTGTTTAATGCAATCAATGAGACTTAACTGTCAGTATAAAGGGAAGAGAGTAGAGGGGAAGATGGAGTCATGTCTCCTATTGTATTCAATATGTGTAGGTAGAGGATCATGGACGGATTATCGAAGGAGATTAGAAAGAATAAAGTGATCATTAATGCGGACGATCTGCCCCTTATGTGATTTTAAAAATGGCATTAGAGAAATTCATGTTGTAAAGTTATCTTTCCCTCTTTAATCCCATTAACAAATTATATTCAAAATCTCTCAGTGATAGAAAATCCCCCAACCATTTACATAAAGAGCGTGACCTTAATTTTAAGTCGGACAATCAGCTTGTCTAAAGATTGTCTAATTAGATCTAAGGTCCAAGAATTATCTGTAATAAACACCCATGCTGAATCATATAAAACCATATCAATAGCAATTAGTAACAATAGTTGAATAATATTGAAAGTGAATTCTTTAACAAAATATAAGATGTCGTTCTTGTTTCAATGAAGAGGAACACATTCATCTTATCCTGTCTGATAGTAGCCATATATTCTGTCAGACTTGTGTTACTGGCATTATCTCATCTCTTCTCTCAGAGTAAAAGTGTTATAATGGTCACATTTAGATTAAATCAGCAGATCTATCGAGTTTTCACATGAACAAGAAGATAACTAGTTAAAATTAGAAAGGATATAAATAAATGGTGTACTGTTCTGCTCTTTCAGACAGGAATGTAGAATTCTTCTGTAAAGATTGTTATTCCATTGCTGTTTTAAATGTATGTCTGATGAACATAAAGGCATTCATTATTGTAAGTTAATGAAATGACAGCACTATTATGATACTCTATTTCAGATCTCTCTAAATTACTTGGGGCAACTAACAGATCTAATGATGATAATGCATCTTGAATAAATAATCAATAAGCCTTCTGGGGATATCTGTTCCTCCGCTCAAATTACAAAAGCTAAAGTGCTTGACTTATAAGTCATCCAACCTTTCTTAGATTCAAGGTTTGAGAATGATTGAGAAATACCTATAGAGAGTATGAATAATGGGTCCTACAAATAGTCCAGTAACCACCCTACATATTAGAAGCCAATAAGTGCATGCCCGAACAAGCCATTGCATTTCCAAAGTAATTGAGATTGAGAGAGTACTTCCAATGTCCAACTTCACTCTCAGTATTCCCTTTATTTTTCACATTTAATTTACATTAAAGCATTTGTTATTATGCAAATGATTCAAATACAAATCCTATAATCCAAAATGAAATACCTAAATAGTTAGAGATATTTAGTTTATTTTTGACTCCATTGAAGATACACAAATTCGGGACAATTGATAGAACTACAGCGAGCAAGAAATGAGGGAAATGAGTGAACAGTTCTAATTTTCTGTTGCTGGCTTAACTTTAGTTGTGTTAGTGAGATCAAATCGAAGAGTTTGAATTTCCATTTTGATTGAGATTGCCACTTCATTCTTCGTCATCTTTAGTTCTTTTTAGATATTTTACTTCTAATGCTGTGGAACCTAGTTCCTTTCTGAGGTGATCGATGGTTTCCAACAGATCTTATACATCTTGCTAAAGCAATTGGTCCCACGTTAGCTTTCTCATTCTGAAATTCATCGGTCATTGTATCCTTCATCCATTAAAAAGGATTAAGGATAGTACTGATGATATTACGAAATGGAGCCTTTTAATCAATGGCTGCTATTCATTATTTAAACTTGATCTATAGATTTGATTATATTAGACCTTATACCGTACATATCTTTGTCATTCTCTGACTTAAAATGAAATGGATCTTGATCTTCCTCAAAGTTGTGATCCTCTCTCACAACTTATACTCCTTCAGACCCACTAATACACTATGGGGGTATAAGCTTCTTTGCTATCCACACTTCAAATTCAGATTCATTGCCAAACCACTTTTGAGTACCAGATTCAATACTTTCAGATTTGTTACAGATAAGGCTATCTATCTACTGAGTTATTAAACTATCACTCCCATCGTTCTCTTTATTTGTAAAATTTATATTATGTTAATTTACATTTTAAATCTTGTTAGCTTTCTTCGAGTGTTTGGACGTTCGCAGCTAGGAGGACTTTATACTATAGATTAATGCAGACAGAGAACTCTTTTAACTGTCAGGTGGGAAAGGTCTGGGGTTTAGGGGCCTCCTTGATGAATTTTAACTTCATTGCTGTGAGATTGCTTGTTTGAATTTTATAACAGATCATAATGATTGACCTTTAATCTATAGTTGTTCAGGACTCTTTAAAACTGTTCTTTCTTCTAATGCATTCTTTTGTTACTTTAAGATATCTATTGTTTTAATATTTTACTCTTACTTAGACTTGAGAAAAACTTTAAAGATATTAATTAAATTTACCTGTTAATTTCATATCAATATGTAACGATGGATCTAGAAGCAATAAATCTAGTCTACTGGAAATACTCTAAAGATTATGGATGTCACAAACTTACTAAACCCTTAACCTCAACTTGAAATTATAAACTCAAATAAAATACAAACCTACAATGAGGAAGAATCCAACATATCTGAATTAGATATTCATATTCACATTATCCAATAACAGATAATATAGACTAAACGGCCTATAAAGGGTTATAAGTCTTTCTGGGCCTTAATTGACACCAATTATTCCTATGGCAATGAGCTCTGCCAATGACTTAACAGGTATTGGGTTATTATAAAATGAGCTCTCTTAGACTATCGATACTCAATTGCAGTAGAAAATCCTTTGTTTGTCAATGACCCTCGCATATTAATTATATTGCCAACTGCAATTAATTAAATGTGGAAAAACGTGCAATGAGTATAAAGACACAAACAGAGGAGCTAAACAAGCTGACAGATTTGAAGACATGATTGAATTCAAGAAGACTAAAAACAAATAAACTCATTAAGACCTTATAACTTCCCACATGCTATTGATGACAGTCAACCAAAGGTAAATGAGTTAACTTAGAGTTAACTTGGAATCCTACTCTGTGTGAAGAGCGCCTAACTTCTCCCCCCTCATTGAGGGTCCGACGGAGGCAACGGGAGAAGAAAAAACACGCATAGAGAAGCTCTGAGAAACTTGAAGGAAAACTTTAAGTCCTGCGGTTGCTTTTCAGTTAGGGAAGGGTCTCCCTGTTTAATTAATTCACAGCCACGAAAGTGGTTCCATTTAATTTTATCTCTTAATCTTAAAATCTAATATTGCCAACTGTAAAGTAGACTCTTTTTCTTATTTATTTATTATTTAATGTCTTTATAAGATTTGAGCACAAGAGTGTTCTCCTTGGAGAAGAGATAACACATGATAGCTATCAGGACAGAGGTGGTCCATTTAAAGTAAGTGTTCTCTTATTAACATAGTCCCTCCTGTATAGTTGCCTTGTTAACCTGCAGACACAGTGGTGTAAGCTCCTAAGATTAGGGTGTGACTAGAGTTAGGTAAGTGTCGTCTTGAAACATGCAGAAGTGGAGCACTTGGCAACTTGTGTAGATCTTTTCGCACACTCCTGTTTGTCCAAAGGAGGGAATAAGTAGCCTCTTCATAGAACTAAGACTACTTAGAATTAGATTTAGTCTCAATAACAACAAGAACTTACCAGATAAGAATGCTACGAACAGAAGACATGTAGCTTTCTTTGAGGATAGAAAGTAGAAATACAGTTTAAAATCATATTACATTCCATTCTCTATTAATATTCATTACTAACACACATCAAAGAAGCATGGACACCATATCTCAACTTAAGATCTCCTCCACTGACCATCTAACTTGTTTGTTCAGGAAATTTGCTATTTTTAAGACTTAGGATTGATACAGAGCCAATCCAGAGATCTGCTATTTCAATTTGAGAAAGTTGTGCTCGTCCATTCCGGAGTATGATGCATATATAATTGTCGTATTTCTCTTCTTTCAATTAAAGTTGATATTCGCTATTATACCAGATTTGTACTTGAGAGAATGTTGACAAGAAAAGCTTCACCGTGCTCTCAAACTGATAGCAGATGCACTTAGAGAAGAGTTATATCTTTACTGTCGATATTCTTGCTATCCTGAACTTCAATTACACTTATTGAATCTGGAAGGATCTTGTCTAGCCACTGATGTTCTGCTTACGAACTGTCAAGGAAGATGCCTCTGATGAAGAGAGAAGCTAGCCTATCACTTTGAACTCAATATGGCAACAAGTAACAGGCAGTTATTATAATCCGAATATTTCTGCTCTGATTTAATTTAAATGGATGCAAAGTGAAAAGCATCTTAATTATCTAATCTTAGATCCTCTTACTCTCTTCTCTGGAAATGAATGGTCATCAAGCCATAATGAAATAGTTGATCTTGGAGCGATGTTTTAAAGGACTTCAAACTTGCCACTTAGTCTACTGTCTGTGGTAAAGTGTTTATCATCTAAGTTACAGTCAAAGTGATCTTTACTCAAGTGCAAGACACCCAAACTCTCTCCCCTACTATAGTAGGGTCTGCAGGAGGCAACGAAGAGAGTACAACTACACTAAGTTTTGGTCATATTGATTTGGCAACAGATGAAGAGCCTGAAAACATTCATGTAGTTGCAAGTGTCCCATCTATTTATCTTAATTCTCAGCCATTCATTGGCTCCATTTCTTTAATCAATCAATAATTTTGCTCTGAGCTACCTGGACTCAAACTCTGCTGGACAGAGGGATCTCAAAGTTTTAATCAATTCTTTCTTAAGTACAGAAATCAAGGATCATCTCAAATAACTCCCTAAACTATTCCACGATCTAAGCTTTCTCATCATCATCTCTGGCAATTTCCAGACCTGTAATTCATCTAAAGGAGCTAATCCCCCTGATTCCATATAACCCACACCTCATCTAGACACATTAGTAGCAGGAGAGTTAACAACTTATTCTCCTACTTCAAACATCATCGTCATTCAAGAGATCCATTTATGTTATCTACATTTAAGAACACTCTTGTATTACAACAGAAGGTGATAATATTCCTATTGATACACCTCCAAGGAAGTAATATAGTAAGCAATAATTAGAGAGTAAGTTCTCAGACATAGTCTACCATGTTCATCTTCATTATCAAATATCCCTCTCATTTCCAACTCTCCTCCTCGCCTGCCCATCTCTACCTTCCTCTTAATCTTAACCCTTCTCCCTTAATGAACAATGTTCAGCCAATGAATGCAGTGATCCACTCACCGGTCTCCATCAATATCTATAACGTAATTCTCTTATTCGTTTCTTCAGTGGAAACAACTTATGGATTTATAGAGAAGATGTGTGTTGGCATAGTATAAAGGGAAATGGATGGAGTTACTGTTTAGTGAGAGAGGGAATAGAGGGAGTTGGAGATGGGGAATTATTAGTATTCTCTTTTGGAATAGAATGAATTTAGATTTTATGTAATTCTTTAATAAATCTTATCTGGGGTCTTTCTTCTTCGAACTGTTTAATCTTTCTTTTGTTGCTTCTAGCTGATACTTGTTTCTACTAAATCATTGATCTGGTTCTTGAAAGATACAATTTATTTCCAGAATTAGGGGAGAGTCCTGTTTTAAAATTGGATTGCTTGGGCCATTTGTTGTAGATAAATAATCAATCTCAGCTGTCTATGAACCAATAAAAAGAAGCCAATGTTTAGAAGATGACTCCAAGCAATTTCTTTACTTATAATCTGTATCTTTCAGTCCCTAAATACTCACATCTATGACATCCATTAGTTATTCCCAATTCATCGCACTTCTCTCCTCTTTTACAGTACTAATCCATTCCTTGTCTAATTAAATAAACAATGAAATGAATAAATACTCACCCAAAGTTAATTTAAAGTATTCATAAATGTAAATGAGGAATAAATTGTGTAAATACTCTGACCCCTTCAAACTTCTGATTCCTATGAATCGACTTCACATTGAAAGAACATACTCACTCTAAGCATATATTATTTAGCTCTATCTCTCATAGTTAGACTTATCACATTGCCTAACATAGATGCAAAGTCAAACATTAATGATTAACTATCTTTTAACAAAGATAACCCACCTTCCCTCCCTGACTTGTCTGCTTTCACACCCACTTAGTTTACAAGGATTACGACACTTCTGGAAGTCAATCTCACTTCAAGAGAGATAAGAAAATAATAATTAATATCATTATCATCCATAAATGTAAATACAATGTATCATCCAACTGATAAAATTGACATAAGAGGAATTACTGATGGTGAAGTTATAGGATCTCTATCTCAGGAGTCAAATAGAACCAAGATAGAGAATGACGTGTATGAGTGACTAAGTAGTGTAGATAGTGCCTATTGATTAGGTTTATGCAAGGGATGAATATTGGAATAAGTAGTGTTTCTTCTTAGGATGCTAGCTTTAATCAATTTTGACAGTTACATATTCTAGAATTCATGATGTCTCTTTGTTCTGGGATCATATCAGAAGGTATTAGCATGTCAATCGCTTATGGTATTCCTTCGATAATCAAATTTAATGGATATTCAAGATTACATGGCTGGATTAATTCGGGTGAATTGTCACTCGGTGTATTCTCTATCATGTTATATTATAAATCTTATTATAGGGGGGATTAAGGGTTGGGGGACTACTCATATTCTAAAGAATTCATTTCTATGATAGTCTAATGGCTGGGATCCTTAAAGTTATCAAAGTTCAGTTGTTTTTGAACACAATGATGCAGACATTAATAGATTCCACATCTAGCAATTATAAAATGTCATGTGATGCCTCATTTCTAAGATTCTCTAAATCTTTGTCTATTTCATCCAAAGTTGAGATATCTTCTTTTGATTCTCTTTATCTGTCTGTCTACATTATTAATTGATGTGGAAGCCTAAAGAGAATTTCATTTGGGGAATCTTTCTGGAGAGAAGAAGAGGTAGCTTGGGAGGACAGAGCCAAATGATGGAGACCTCTTTTTTATAGTTCTCAATTCCTAGGACATTCTTCGTTTTTTAAAGGTTTGAGGAAAAGGAAAATAAGGAGGGGAATAAGTAGAGGAAGATGAGAAACAAGCTCTAAGGCTTTGAGAAGCTTTTAAGAGCAGTCAAATGTAATAGTCAGCAAAGATAGACAAGCATTAAAGATTTCCCCTGCAGTAAATAACCCTCCATAGACACTATCATGGAAGGAAAGATGTGAGCACACCCATATGGAACTCATGCAATTACTCCCATCAGTACAACAGGGTCGTCTGTGTGCAGGTCTCATAGAGACTCAAAGTTATCATGGATGGAATCAAGTCCTCTTTACAATGAATTTGAGAGCATTAGCTTCCATTTTAATATACATTTAATGCGAATACGAATTAAAAGCCCAGTAGGAAACTATTGCCCAAGGGATCCATCAACTAGCTACCTTGTTCTCCCGGAACAATCAGAGATAGCTAGCGAACTTCTTCCATCTCCAATTGCACTCCCTTGTTCCGAAAGTAAATTCTGCAGCTGATATAAACAAACAGTTGAAGATGGAAATGGCAATGCTGGCTTCTTCTGCCAACAATCATCTCCCATCGCTTTTCCAGGAGAGACAACCCCAGACCATGGCCCATGCCCAGGAGATCACTACTGTGAGTCAGGTACCTCTGATTCTGTTAAATGTGATATTGGTGAATATCTAGATTTAATTGTTAATGATGATATAAATGATTGTAATTTATTAAAGTGGGATGGTATTGAGAAACAGATGGATTGATAGATGCAGTTGATCAAGGGTATTACTGTGAAGCTGGGAGTTAATCGGCTACTGAGAATTTGTTCCCAGGGGTCCATCAGGATCTTTCTAAGATTTGGATTTATAAGCTGGATGTAAACCATGCACTGCTGGCAATTATTGTGAAGAGGGAGCTGATCCTGAAAGTCCATGTAAGTAAGGATTCTATTGTGGGGTAGATGCTAAAACATATCTGGAAACTCCTTGTCCTGTTAAGAGTTTCTCAGACTCAACTTCTCTAACTTAAGAAACTGATTGTCCAAGGCTACTAATACAATGCCAGTTCCCAATATGAAATCACCATCAACTCAAACGAAGGAGAAATAGATCAGCCATGCCTCACTTGCCATCAGACTAATATGAAATGACCTAATGGACTGTTGCCAAATATTGCTCTGACTATTCTCTCTAAAGTGATATGAATAAATGTAATGCTGGGTATTATTGTGAAGCTGGAGCAACTGATAGTACACATTAAGATTTAGCATCTTAGAAGGGAGAGATAAGTCCTAAAGGAAAGTATTGTCCTGCGGATACAGCTGTGCCTGAGAATAGTCCAATAGGAACTTATTCTGAAGGGACTTGGCTTGAGTGTGTTACTTGTCCTCATGGGTATTTCTGTGATACAGAAGGGTTAATTGATTTAAAGTTAAGGTGTTGTGGTATTACTGTCCATCAGGAACTACTAATCAATGTGATACAGGTCATTATTGTCCACAAGGTTCTCATTCTCAAATTAAATGTAGCAAACGAACTTACCAAGATTAAAAACGTTAAGCCTCCTGTCTTGACTGCACTGAAGGTTTCTACTGCCCTTATGCAACTGATTACCAAGAATATTGTATAACTGGTAATAACTGCCCCTATTCCCTATTGAAAGCACCCATTCCATGTGAAATAGTCCATTACCAAGACTAACTTGAATAAACCAAAGCGTAAAATCTGTACATAAGGAGAATACTTCGATGAGATGGGACTCTCAAAAGGAGCCTGCTCATCTGGTTATTACTGTCCAGAAGGATCAAAATCCAAACACTAAAACCAATGTCAACCTAGTTTCTATTGCAAGAGTAGCTCAGCATCTCCCTCTCCTTGTCCCGAGGATAAATAATGTGAAAGATACATGCAGTCTTCCATCACTGTAGATTGTCTGTCTGGATCTACTGTGAAGGATAAGCAAGTACTCCAAATCCTAATGATATAACTGATAATATATGTCCATAAGGGTAGTATTGTGTGGAGGTAAGTTCAGTTGGAGTTAATGTCCTGTAGGTACTGTTAATTGAAGACTAATTAATGGAGTTTAAGAATAACTCTGATTTCTCGTCTAAATATTTTCATTGGGGTTAAGAGGATCCTCTAGTTAAACAGGATCTTGATCGAATAAATGAGATTGTCAAGTCAATGAACTCGTCTATTATAGTCTTTTATAAACTAGAATCCTCGGTATTGAGGAACATGAGTTTTCTAACAAGAAAGGATAGGAAAGTGAATCTGAATGTGAAATATGTCATGAGGGAAAGATCTGGGATGAGGAGGGGCTTATTGATCCTAAGAGTGATTCTTCATCTAGGTTCTATATTGACTAGAATACTTAATCAATATGTGATATAGGGTATTATTGTCCTTCTGGAAATGAAGGATAGACATGTCCAATATTGGCATATAATGATTAGACAACTAAAACATATAAAACTGAATGCCAAGTGTGTCCTGGAGCTGGTTGTGATTCGGAGGGAGTACCTGATTATAGAGGAGTACTGTGTCCTCTTGGGCATTGGTGTGTTAGTAGAACATTTGATCTTACTCTTGGACCTTCTACTTTGTCCAGGAGGAGCTGAATTATTTGATTGTATTGAATGTACTGAAGGTCAATACTGTTCAGAAGGAACACTAGAGCCAAGAAGAATACTATAAATTATTTTTTGATAAATGTTTTAGCATCTTCATTAATATTTAAAAATAGATAGCATGTTTTCTATCCCTTTCACATCTTATTTGACACCTAATGGAAATTTCGTTGGACTTTTTATTTGAAATTGCGCCTAACCCCTCCGTAAAAAATGTGGGTCTGAAGGAAGGATAAGAGATTCTTCCTGTGAAAAAATGACAAAATCAAATCTTTCCTTTGCAATCTATATTAGTTGCTGTCAACTGTTCAGCAATCTAAGTGCTCCCCATCCTAATCTCTTGAGATCCATTAATCAACGATGACGATGACCTTCACTAAATATAAGACCAGGACATTACATCCACAACACCCAGATGTAATAACCTCTCCCCATCCATATTCAACTATAACACCCATTAGGAGAGAATACAAGTATTTATCTTCAACTAAGTACCACCCATTTGTACATTCTTTCCATGTACCTCCTATCATATATTGTTATTCTTCAAGTGTAATCTCACATTCATTTGCTAATTAAATGGTATGTATAATCAATCTATGAACATAAATCTTAAATGAAAAGATATCTCATATATAACATACATATAATTCACATTACACAATTGGTATATCCAATTGAGTTGATCAAAGTGGAACCTATCATTACATTCATTGCATCTATTATTGTCTTATCAAAAGTAATTAGGAAGACATTTGTTAGATTTGCATCTATTAGCACAATATATAGTACAGATACTCCTGATCAGCGAATTCTAAACATCGATGACTCATAGGAAGGGATCACTAAGGTACTTAGACAGAACATGTCAGGTCCTACATCTTCAGATACTACTTTAAAGTATCAAGCATTAAAAGACCGTACATACTCCTTAGAAGAAATCTCTTTCTCATCCAAAGTAAAAATGTTTAGAGTTCTTGCATTTTCCAAATCAGGGTCTAGCACAGTCACAACCGACTAGATTCACGTCGGAAGATTTTTATTATATGGTTGTTTCTCCTTCAGGAATTCTGGATTGTTTTCTGGAGAACTTATTGGTTAGGTATTCTGGCAGTGCTGGCAGAATTTTCCGTCTAAACCCAGACTTTGGAAAGGAAGAATGAGCCAGGATGCTCAGTCTTATGTCAGAGGAGTTTAGCTACTCAGGGAAATGGAGTGAAAGGTGCTTCCAGGGATACTGGCACAGGACCAATCATTTCGAAAGCTCAATTTCCTTTAATTCCCTCCACTAAAGGGTCTTTCAACTCTGAAAAAAGATTAATCATGATGCATTTATCATTTTTATTCATTCCTATATTTAATTTAAAAGTCATTCGGAGTTAAATCAACTTATACTAATCAGGATTTAACAACGGTGCAAGCCCCAAGACAACTTTCTCGTTTTCATGTAGAGAATAATTTAATTCAAAAAGAATAAAAATGCCTACTACACTCTAATACAATTATCATCAGCATCTAAACGACAATACATCTAATACAAGCCTCTCCATCCCCTTAAAATTGATTAACCAACATTGAGCAACTTCAATAGGGCTATCATCTAATCCAACTGAGTAGTCCAAGGGAGTAGCCTCAGCCTACATACTTCGCCTTATACTTAGACGAAGTCTTCAAAAGCCACTTAATGGAGAAAGAAATAGACAAATGTTTTCTCATATTCGCTGACCTCATCGCATCACCACTCAAAGCAAAGCCCTCTCCAGATATTTTCTAGGAAACTCATACTATATCTTAATGCCTTATCTCTTACACTCTTAAAAGTTAAATCTTTCTTCATCTTAAACTCCTCAAGCTAGACAAGCATCCTTGGAATTAACTTTAAACCCAAACCCGAGGGAAAATATCTTGGTTCAATCATCTCCAATGACTTCCGAAAGATGAAGAAGTTAAATATCGACTTCATAAACTTGACGAAATCCATCGGAGATAGGTTAGAGATTTAATCCAAGTCCTAAATTATTTAAGCTTTCTTTTGATCCCTAATAAATTACACCATACCTTCTCTTATGGCTCTTGGAATCTGCAACCTGAAGAACATCGACGATCTTTAAACCAGAATTTTTAAAGGATCCATCTACTCCCACGTTATCTTGCTAGGGACCCCACACCTATTTACTTACTGAACTCCAAAACACTGAGCACACTCTCAACCATATCCCAAAGACTATAAAGCCACACAAAACAAACCTTCTAGCGATATTTGTATTATAGCCAAGGCAATCTGAGGAAGAGGAGTTTTCATTAAAGGGTAATAATTACTTTGTGAATTCTGTAGTCACTCATTCTCATTATTCAAACATGGACATCACTTCGCAAGTAACTAATACGGGAGAACATGTACGAAAAGTCTCTTAACTTCTCTTTCTGCTCTACTTTCCACAACCCAAACAGAGATATTAGTACTACCTCTAACAACTATGCAATAAATGTTTCACTTTCTTTAATTTACAAATAAATAATACAAAGTAGGAAAGCAAAAGGCCACTGATTCATTATTAATCACTAATCAAGAGAAGGAGTTAATATCTCTATAGAAGAGGGGAGGCCGCTTGGCCGTTGTCGTTTCTTAGGTAACTATTCACTTCAATACTTACTCTTTGTCGTCATTGCTTTGAAGTTGCTGAGACTGCAATCGTACTTCTCTTCACACAATGAACTATTACATAACAGGGACTTTTTCATTCACTCTTTGCTTTTGACTTATGATCGGTTTTCCATTTAATTTAAAGAAAGAATAAGCTACTGATATTTAGCGTTCTCTCACCGCTCCTCTTCATCCAAAATCTAAAATGGAAAGAGCTCTTCAGCACCCACACTGTATTCAGACTGCAAACCAAGACACAAGTTAACCTCCTAGCTGTCATGAACATAATCTAAACAGAAATAATAATGCACTCTCCTGACAGCCTGTGACATAAGCTAATTATTCGATTCGACCAATAGAGTGAAGCTTCTGAGTCCTCTCCCTTTCTAAATAAACACTATAAGCCAAGACTAATAAAAAGAAAGATTCAAATGATCTATTAAAAGACAAAGATGCTATATGTCCAATCTAGGATATTATAGATTAGATTCATCTCTAAATACTACGCACTCTCCTGGCTGGACTATTAAATACCATCCCTACTCAGTAGAAGCATGCTGACTGAAGAACTCCTAGCCCAACTCATAAGATAAGGATAATAGTCAAACGCATTATTCTCATCCCAATACGTGTGCAAATGAAAGATAGTGAAATTAACAGGTCCATGATCCATGCACTAGCCCTCAATAGCTATGGTTGGTAGATCGATCCAGCAGTATACCTCTAGCGGAGCAACTGGATAAAGCTAGGATGAGACAATCAAGATCTGAAGATATTATTTCTCTCCGCTAATCACTAAAGGATCTATTAAGACTACTAATCTAATTTAACAAGCAACTTATACTCTACTTATGTAGGATCCTCATTAACATATATCATCATGCTAATGGAGATAATACATATAAACTACTTTGTAAAAGGCAAATGATATAGCCTTGTCTTCAATGATCGTCAGATCCTACTGATCCTAACATTTGGTCGGAGCTGGTTATCAGGATAATGAATTAAATTGAATACATACAGAAGACATGACAACTAAGAGATTCAATATTCTCTGATTTATAATATTCTTACCTTTAGTAACTCTCATTCTCAACTTGACTACTTCATCAAATAACTCTGTAAGTCGGATTAGTTAAAGAGGAAGTCAAACAAATATAACATTGATAAGCAAGAACAGGAAACCTTTGATCTGTTTGAATGATAAAGATGGAGTCACTCAAGGTAACTAGGAATTATATAATTGGGTTCGTATTTATCTGCTTACTTAAGCTAAGAACTCAATCCATGTCCTAGTTCCAACGTCGAGCAGACAGAGTATCCCGCGTAACATACAGCGGACCCTTTTTGAAGACTCTGTTTCGGGGCTTGGAATGGATCTTTCTAAAATTTATTCGATTGTTCGCTCTTGACTAATAAAGATTTTGTGGATACATTAAACCCTGTTGTTTCGATCAAGAACTTTTACTTTTATCCTGATCTTTACATAATAATTAATTCAACCAGATAGATTGTTAATTAAATTTTGAATAAAGTATCTTAGTTCTGCTCGCTAAAGGAACATTAGAGTACTTTCCATGTTAATTATCAATCTTAATACATTAGACTCCCAACTCTACAATGGACTCCAATGAGTCGACTTCGGCAAGCAATGATCTATTGAAAATCATACATTCTAAGTCTGTATGTATGATTAGCATATATTGTTCCATTTGATCTTCTTCTAGCTAATTTACTTAATCATAAATATATCTATAGAAATAATAATCTAGCTTGTCTCTTTAACAGACTAACTCACTACTTTAATATGAATATCAACATCCACATCCTCCAGATAGATTAATTAGCCTTATTAAAATAGAAAGTAAATGTAACCATAACAGACTGTACACAGCTCTTCCCTGATCTACTGAAGGCTGAGCTCAAGCAACCATCGAAAAATGCTTAAGACAGAGACTCCTTAAACCCTCAACTCCTTGGGCTACACCTACTGTGAGGCAACAGGTAAAATGCCTTGCCATTTGTCATGGCTGTGTTGGTTGGAAAACTTTCTAAAGAAGGAAAATAAAAAAAAAGGAAGATAAGAAGAGAAACATAAGTCTAAATGACATTGTTAATAACTTTAACAAGAACTAATACAAGTAAAGGTACCCATTGTTCTCCAATTATTAAGTGTCCTGTAAAGAGTCTTGATCCTCCGCTGCTATTTGGATTTCTACCTAGTGCGAAGTAAATCGAGCAACTTGACTGATAAAATCTTTATTAAAGGACATTTTCATCATAAACTTATAATTAAACTTAATAAAATATAAAATTAAATAATAGCCCTGATCTAAAATTTGGAATACTACAAGAAGTAAGATGAACAAGGCTCTAATTATTGATCAGAGATGCATCATTAACATAACATGAGAGCTATCCTATTTATCCTAAAAAATTTTCAAAAAAAATTCTTAATTAAATAATTTTAAGAAAATCTAATTAGGTTTGAATTCATCTTGATTGTATTACCTCTACACTTTAATTAGCTTCGGTTCACACAAACTTTCATCTCTTTCGACTATTCTCAATGTAATCTAATCTAAAATTACCTATAATGCTTAAGAGAAACTTCAGGTCGAGAATGGATCTTACCAAAGATAACTTTAAGGAAATGTATTATTTTATTACTCGAGGAGAGCTATGATTAGATATAGAAATGGAAGCTTATGAAAGAATACACTGTCAAGAGAGAAAAATACCTAACCTATATTAGAGCTCTCTACTGGACTTTGCTTTACGATCCCTCAGTTGACCTTGACAATGTTGTGCTCATGTTTGACAACGTTACATTTCATCCAAGAATTTATGAATCATTGGATCATTTAGTTTTGCTTTACTGCTCCATATTCATTTTATTGCTCTCTTGTTGAACAGTCAGTTATTTAGTCCAAAACCAAGAAACTGGAATACTTAGAATAGCAATATTCATACTAAGTATGTGGTTAGTCGACCAATGTCAGGAAGAAAGTCCTTCTACTAAATAGGACTTGGCTTGATAATGTAATAAAGATCAAGACGAAAGTAGTCCTAAATATTATTCAACAGCAATTAGAATACTTTAAAATACCTTGGTTTAGTTCTAGGGAGATTTAATTAATGGAAATAATGTCTGTCTTTATACAATTATCCATAGGTTGCAATTTTTAATATAATTTTGATTCTTTGAATCTATCTGGCGAGATCCTATTAAATCTAGTTAAAGTTCTGAGGAACAAAGCACTCAACCTCTTGACTTCATCTTTCAGTTCATATAGAAATTGCATTACTTCCAATAAGATAGCATGATTGTTAGCTATGAACTACTCTTCTTAGGACAATTGAGTTACGATTTAGGTCTGGTTCAAAAGACATATAGATGCATGAAATAGCAATTTTAATTGAGTTATCTTACCTTGCTCAGATGCATCTAGGACAGCGTCAGGATTCTTCTAGCTAATTAAAAAGTACCACTGAGTTGTTCTTCCAAGTAAAGTTTGGATTACCCATTAGCTTCTTGAAACCAAAATCAATCAGGAGATAGTTTAACAGATATTGATATTTGCTCATTAGTTGCTAAGTGTCATGAGGCATTTCAACCAAACCTTAATTGCAAGCGCAATGATATAATAATGGTTTTCTAAGTCATAAAATACCATGATAGACTATGCACCTCGATAAAATCTGATTGTAATATTCATTAAAAGTATCAGAATATATACTTGAAACTTAAAAAGATTATAATTAAAGGTTTGTTATTCCGTGGGCTGCTCTGATGAAACTCAGAATTCAAAAGAAT
>JAGYYO010000016.1:0-22310 GCA_021441625.1 Diophrys sp. 3 WChen-2021
TACATCATTTGGGCCAAACAGACCATACATGAATGAGCAAATCAAGATCTAATTAATATATTTAATTATTCAAAAACATTTCATAAACTGACTAAAGCTTTAGTGTGTACTGGCATCCCATAGAAGTACATTTTTGACTCAAATGGAAAATATTCCATGGGGTTTCTTGTTATAACACTTTAAATAGGATATTATAATTATGTTTTCTTCTGGAGATGAATCTCCATAGTCTGAGCTCTAAGAAACTACATTAGGTTCAAGTGGATGATTAGGGATTAATCTATAAAATATTCAATCTATATAAATATCACTACAGAGCGTAGATAGGGTTACGCCCCGATCCAACCCATCTGATTGAAAGCAAGGGTTATACTAATACAAGTCAATTTTAAGGCAAGGAAGTGCTTCAATCAGATAAATATTTATTAATAGCTATCTGCTCCCATCTTATAATACAGGCTATGACTTCTCTCACAATAGGGGGTTTGTGTGTTTGGATATTGGGTAAAGAAGAGTATATAATGGTAATTTAATTAGAGAATCAATTACAATAGCGTGTCCATTATTACAAATCATCAACTATGAACTAACTCTCCTATCGTACTACTTTAATGATGACAACAACAAGTAATAGATATAAAGTGTACTAAATTTCCATCTAAACAACTCGACCAATACATTCCACTTAACAGAAAATACATCAGCAGTGTCAAATAAAGAGAGAGATATGTCTGACTCTAGGAAGAATGTAATGAAGTCACCGGAATTGAACTAGAGGAAATAATAAAGGTCAGTGTCAGAGGTAATCTCAGAGTGCTCAGAGAGAATCTGTAAAAAGAATATAATAACACAATACGGAGAAAATGTTTTGAATGCTAAGAGGAATGTGGGCACTAGTTTCATGCCGATATTCATGTCTCACTTTGATCCACAAGGGGTGATTTATTCCACCGGGTAATCCAAGGAACGCTTGAATACTTTAACTCAATACTGAAAGGACAGGGGCACAAGGATCTACCAGAAAAGAAGATATAAAGAATTGACTTTTGATCCAAATAGAAGATATCAATTGCAATTGAATCTATCAGTCGGCATAAAGCCATGAGCACTGGCAATCTTCTAGATGAGTTATTATAAGATCACCACCCTATTAAGAGGATGAATGTCAAACTACATCCTTCAAGTCTTTGCTGGTAAAGTAATTGAATACTTCTAAACTCATTCTACTCGAAGACCAATTCAAAAATATTAACAGTAGAGAATCTCAGGCCAATTCAAATCCTCAGCCCAATCATGATAGTCATAGAAAAAGTAATTCAACCAAAAAGGATTCAAACCCTAACACAGTGAACAAGACAATATTTTCAAGGCATTGGAGCTCATTAAGAAGGCTCATATCAACAAAAAGACTCTGGTAATCAGTGCTTTTTAATATTAGGAAAGCGTTTAAACTGATGGGCCTTGTAGAGAAACTTCTGAATAAAAAATGATCTACTCTGATATATATGTGCCTCCTACCCTAAATCTCAGGTTGTCTAGCCCCACATGTGAGAATGGGTGGGATTAAACTAAAAAGAGACCTGGCAAAGACATGAAGAATATATATTTAGTTTTCCACTACGGGAGCGGAAGAAAGTGAAATTTTAATTAAGTGTCCCCATAGTTTAATTAATTTTTTAATGATCTTGATCTCTTCTTTGTCTCTGAGCTTCCTAGATGATAGGAGCCAAGTTGAAGTAACACCTAGTACCAGAAATGATTGATGAACCTTAATAATTAAAATCAAAATTAAATTTATGAATCATTATCTCAGAGAAGAACTGATTGACTTATCTGAATAGGAAAGGTCCTCTCAGATCAAATACTGCTCAGATAGAGCGTAGAGAGAAGCTACACTAACTACTTTGAAAGAGAACAATATGACAATCCCAATTAAGTCCTAAGATAATACATAAAATGCCAAGAGATCATGAATAACTCTCTTCTCTCGTATGCTAAATGAAACCCTGAACAACCCAGCCTTGATAGTGGTAGAGTGATTGTAGTAGCAGAACCCAACATCCAATGTCTTAGACCATACAATGTTGCCATAGAACTTTGCATCTTTAGCAGTCTCTTCCTAGAGGCTGTAGCACAAGAGAGTCAAGAAGTTGTAGAGTCCTAAGCAATTAGAGCTCGAACTCTAAGATCCATGATCAACCTCCAATTCTAGCTCATACAATTTCCAATATGATCCACAAGGTCTACCTCAATTTACTATTACTAAGATGAATGAACTGGGGGGTTAATCAACAACTGAGACCTACTCATACAACTGATGAGCAATCTCGTTCATCATTACACTCAATAATAAGCAAAGATTTCAAGATAATAAAATGGAACAGATATTGTTTGACAGAGGAAGACTAGCAACATACCAGAATGGGGTTCATGTCCTCAAATTCATCCTGGAAGACTCCATTGAAGTTGACACACAGCAATTCTTTGAGTTTGAAATGAAGAATGTCAAGAGTGGATATTGGTGGAAAAGAAGAATCTTCTCAAAGGCCAGAACAAACTTCCCCAAAGGCCAAGAAGCTTTCTCCCCTTTTTAATAGTCATTAACTATTACTTAGCAAACCAAATGCATCACACCTTAGCTCTTAAGAGCTTGAACTCACAACTCTTCCTTCAACTGAAAACTCTCCTTGATTTACTAGAACCATGATAAACAAGAAGTACAAGATAGGTAAATTTATAGTGGAGAGAGCTCATTGGAGGTTGGTTAACCATCTCATTGAAGCCTAGAAATTGGCTTAGTCTACCTCCCCTCCCAAGGAAGAGAAGTCTTAGGCTCCTCTTACTTCTTCCCAAAGGTGACACTTCACCATTTAATAAATTAACAATGACGATGAAATAGTGGATATTAGATTAAGAAATAAGTTGAAAGATTAATAAAATATGTGTTGAATCTTATTATTGTTAAATTCTCTTCTTAATGCTCTAAGTCTTGTACTTTATCTCTGTATTATCTCTTACACTAATCTAGCCTTCTTCTCCACTAAACTGCAAGCTCCTTCCTATCTCCTCCATTTAATATTAACTAGGTCTTGCATTGGAATCAGTCAATCAGATCGCAGCATTCGACCAACAGTCCCATGCACCCCTACATTGGAGTGACCCCCTTCCAAAGAGACTATTGGATATTAATTAATTCTAGAGAAACAAAAGATTATAATAATACTCCGGGCCTTCACTTGTTAAGGATTAAAGAGGATAGAATAGAGAAGACATTAATTATAGGAATATTAAAGTAGATCATATTATTAATTACGTATTAACATTATTTACTACCCCGTAAATAACCTCATCATTTACCCCAAGGTAAACTATCTGACTGATTTACTTTAGAACGCATGCATAGCCTTTGTTCTGATATAGATCAAGGCTCTAGATTATCTCAATAGAGATATTCTGTATCTCTTTTCTCTTCCATGCCCCTGTCTAAGTCTGATATGTTAATGGTAATTGACTGCTTCATCACATTAAATGCCTTTATCAAAGGTGACAGCTCTGGGTAGTAGGGGATACTGAACATCACTGGGGTTTTGACTGCCTTGAGGAAGTCAAGTGATGCTGTAGATATGTGAATGGCAGCATTATCCATCATCAGGCGAGTGTGGCTCCTCAAATTTGGATCATTATGATTGAATAAGGTACTTAATTAATTCCTTAATGTAGTAAATAAATGAGTAACTATTGTTAATCCCTTCCTTCAGTATGTAGTAGTAGTAACCAAAACTACTGTATCCCAGTATTCTCTATAGTGTCTTAATCCTCTTCAACTTAATAAATCTATAAATGCTACCCTTAATCATCCATGTATATTAATATGTAGATTCCTTTGAGAACATTGTCTCATCTATATTAATGATCTCCTTATATGCATTCAAGGCATTAAGGAATGCAACCATGTTAGCCTTTGCAATGCAATGTTGTTTCTCTAATTCTTTCCTTGGGTTTATAGAGGAGCACTTGGCATAGCTCCCTCTAACTCCTTAATTATCACGAGATGAAATCTAGTTAATTAATTATAAATATGTAATCCATCTTACGAGAAGAGTATGGGCAATCCTTCGATTCGCAAAATGATTTTTTAGTCTACTCCTTAATAATCCTGACTAAATAAATAGACTACCTAAGCCAAGACTTGATGTTTTAAAGTTTATCTTTGGTTAATAAAAGAGTTAGGTCACTTATTTATCAACGCCCATCAATTATCTATTGGTAAGGTGCATTAATAATATCTTTGTCGAGGATAGGGATACATTAAAGGTCTTCTTAATCTCCGTGTTAGTAGGTTGATAGGAATTAATATACTCACTTTTTCTTTACCTCACTTGATTAATTGCGTTGCTTAAAAGATTATGAATCCACCAGTCTCAATCTAAATGACCGTTAATGCCACACCCTCTAAATAATTGGCAGTACCGGACTCGATTAAAACCTTACAGTCGATTAATAGAGAAGGTATTGAGCTCATTAAATAATGTTTCTATTTGTTAATCCAGCTTAGGAAACTTTCTTTTAATTCATTAAGGTACTCCTTAAATTAATGGGATCTATAACAAACTCCTTATTCATTTTGATCTACAGGGAGCAATCTATGATTTAGAGAAAGCTATTTGGTGCCAAAACTCTGGATTGAGATCAAATGATGTATTAATTCCAAATTAGACTTTTGAGTTACTAATTAATGTAAACACCAGAGATGAGTACTACTCTGAAGCTGCCTCCTTAATCTTAGTGTCTTGCTGTCCCTCAATTTCAACTCTAGGTGCCTTTCTAGGGTAATTCCTAAGTCACTATTAAAGAATTCCCTTAATCACATTTACAGAAATCTAAGATAAGGGCACTAAGTAGAGATAAAGCATTCATTAATAGAAAGGGTTAATCAAAGAGCATTTGCAGCTAAATTAAAATCAAAAGCAGAGCTGCATAAGATATTAACAATAGAGGTGGTAACTACTTACCTCCAATTGACAACGTTGAAATTTATTACCTGAAGGAGGTCTGTCAGGGGAAGAAGAAGGTAAGAAGCACAGAGGCTTATCAACAAGTTTTAAAGGGGACTGAGGTGAAAGCTTATTCTGTACCTCAATATTAAGGATTAAGGGTAGAGGATACCGGACTTTGCCAGAGCAGATGAAGTAATAAGACTCAATTTCCAAAGAAGCCAGAGAGATAATGGCTTTGCAACTTGGCATAAACTAACAATGATGGCAGTGCTACTTCCTTAAACCAAAAGTCATTAATCCTTAGATAATGACATTCATGGAGGAAAGACTAGACACACTTAATATCTCTCAACCTATCTACACTATTAATGGAGATTAACAGGTGGAACGGGGAAACAAGTGAACCAGGCAGAAAAAGGGACTAAGAAGAGAAAGAATCGAATGGGTGTCGGAAAACTGGCTTGTTCCTTTGAAGAGGTAAGAGATAGAAGGAGAAAATGGTTGAAGAGAACTCAGTTCTTAGATCAGAGGTAGATAGATTAAGAAGATCACTGGCTGACTATGGAAAGAGTGTTGGCAAGATGAAGACTCCTGTTAAGCTAACACAACACCATATCAGAGAGGCATAAGGGTGAGAAACGTACAATATACTACAACCAGTGATGCAAATCGACACTACATCTAAATTGTTGGTTAAAGGAAGCTACATAGGCAACATACACAGGACAAATGAATTTGAAGCAGTAGTAGATCTAAGTTGGTCGTTCCAATTCAGGATCATATTCAAAGGCAGGAGAGGCACAATATCTAGTAGAATCAGAAACACATGCAGAGTCCACTAGAGAAACCATCGACGGATCTAATCTGTAGGCATTTGAGAATAGTCAGTAGTACCCAAAAAGTAAGTCAACTAAAAAAATGGGAAAGTGCAAAGTAACATCAAGTATATATCAATCTCCCCACCCTATAGAAAGCAGGAGACATGAATCTATTCCGAATATGTCTGATTAACCCACAAGACTGACAAAATCATTAAGGCAGAGAAATTCTACATCATGAAGCCATAGCTCTATAAAACAGGAGATTATGGAAAGCTTTACCGAGAATAATACAAGAATGGATCAAGGGAAGAGCTATCGCCATATCTAAGAACAGATGTCCTAGAGGAGGACTCTCCTTAAATAGGAAGTGAAATAAATTTTCCATATTAAATGCACTAAAGATCCAATGAAGAGAAATCAAAATCAGTGTAAAGCACCAAGGAGCTAGAGACTGATATAACAGCAACGAAAGAGTATGGATTAAGGATTAGAACACCTCCAAAGAGTGATTTCGTATGACTATATTGCATTAGACTCCAATGAACAGTCATAAGGGGAGCAATCTAAGGGGTAATGAATAAAGAGAAGAGACAAAGAGAGAACAAAGTTAAATGAAGTGGTAGACAAATTTAGACACACATATAGTATTAGATGGACAAAGTGAAGCAAAGGAAATCTGAAAGAATCAAGAATCAATTGATTATAAGACAATTCTTAGCACCAGAAATGTGCCTTCAACAATTAAAATGACTTGCTTCAAGTCAAGGGAAAAGAGATTAATGAAAATATCCTGTCTGATTCAGGGAGTGGAGCTTTTTTATCTTCCAATATCAAGCGATCAAAGTTAAATCAAGTGGTTTCAGACTTAATACATAGAATATCATTTAATGTCAAATTGATATTCATCTTATAGTATGTTGCAAGAGCTATAAGCAGTGATAATTCCATGATTGGTAACTTAGAATATAAGTCTTTGCTGATCATGGATTACTTTAATTAACTTGGATCTTGATCTTCACATGAAGTCAGTAGACTACTTCAGTTTAAATTTTGTGAATAGGCTTTAGAGTTCATACAGCATAACACTTTCCTTCACTTTTCTAACTATGGGGAATTTAATTAAGATAGGTGCTGTTTATTTGATTCCTTATAGTTATTTGGGAGTTGAGTCGACCAGCCTCCTTCCCACATAACAGTGGGCCCCCATGAGTTATATGAGGATGGAATAAGCCTCTTGAAAATTGTAAATATTAAACTCACAATATCTGTTATAATCCAAAACCATAAAGAAAGAGGTAAAACCATTTGTTTAATAGTTATAGACAGTGACTCCGTACTATAAGAATTTAAGAGATTCGGAGCTCACAACCCCAGAATAATCAGTGAAGTAGCCACTAAAGTACAAGGATAGGTAACTTTTGGAGATAATAAATAGTTGCTAACTCAACAGAGTAAACAATAAGAATGGGGAAAAGTTCATTGGAAAAATCAGAAGACATAACAACTACGAAAGACAATTCTTTGATAAGTAGAAACCATATATCTTATGGCGCGAAAGCACAATAACACCTGGAATTGCAATGATAACATTGAAGAATGAATAAATGAAGATCGAATTTAAGAGAAAAACATGGACATTTAATTACACATAGCCAACCAAAAACATACTGATATTAAAAGCAGACTATGGAAATTTCACTGAATTAATTGACAAGCCAAGCAAAGCTATGGTCCTAGACTACTAGATCATCAAAGAACCATCGCAGAAAACGTAACAGACAGTGTACGAAAAAGAATGTAGAATGGGATACCGTAAGATAAATAAGAAGCAGAAGAAAGAGGTAGAAAAGTAGGATAGCAGAACAGCATAGAATCATGTTTAACAGGAAGAAGAAGAAACAATGGAAGGCCAAGTAGAAAGAGTATAACCAAAGAACCTATACGGAATTTAGAGGTAGTGAAGAGACAGAAGGTAGAAAACATCCATATTACAGTTGATCAAGATATTTAACCTAAACATACATGATGATTGTTTTTAACTTTAACTTTAAAATTAAGTAGTCAAAAACACCTTGAGCATCACTCAACAGAACAGGAAAGACATTTGAGTTCAACGTTAAAGATGGAGCTACCAATGCCAATGATTTACTTTAATTAAAAGACTCTAATGGAGACATCATACATTTCTATGACCCTGCTTTTATGAATACAGTTAATTGTGTATCTAACTAAGGCTTCATTATTTGGGGAATTCCCTACTGCAAATCAAATCAAGAAGTTTGGAAGGAATTCATGATGCATACATTTTACAACAGTGAGTTAAACAACATAATTTAGAGTTTCAAATACGATACTCAACCCATTGGAAGGTTTATTTAAAGCAGCTTTATCCACCTTCCCCGAAGCTAATCCTGATTAAGAAAGAATTAGTAAATGAGGTAATTAGAGTAATCCATTGATAATTATGAATTCCAGACTTTATCTGATAACTTCACAACGAATGCAGACAAAGACAACTTATGTGAGGATTCAAATATGTATAACATTGACTCTTAATGAATGGGGTGACACAGAAATGGCTACTTTCGATAACAAATCTTCTTTGATGCATGCGCTTCAACAGATGCATGTTTCCCTCGTTTCCCAGATGATTCTCGTGACTGTGAAGTTAGACACTGACATTATTAAACTAAACTAAGGGGCAAGCATCAAAGAGAGACAGCTAGCCAGACTTGAACAAGAGATGTGAAAGAAGGAGGACTCAGAGCCAAAGAAAATGTAAAGAGAAGACTAACCCTAGGATGCGGCTACACAAGAAGGCAAGATATAGCATACATAGGCGCTTACTATAATGAGCATAGGGGACTAAGACTACAAGAATAACTAACGCATCGCAGGAGCTTTAATTGAAACCATCAGCCTGGAAGAAACTGCCTCACGGAACAATAAGACTGGCATTCAAAGAAGAAGGAGACATACTAGTCTTCTGCAAAGGAAATAAACTAGATGAGTGAGATTATGATTAGTAAATGAGGCTGTGATGAAGAAAACCCCATATAAATAGTTCATTTACTTATTTAAGAAATAATCAGACTAATAGAAGGTAGGAGAGAATATGGAATGCTACCGTCTACCTAAAAACGTCAGAACAAGACGATTGGCATAAACCTTCAAAATTGTCACGACATTAGGTCAATCTATAATCGAGTCAATTTGACCTCACTTCGCAAAAAACTTGGAGAGTTCGACCAGCTCTTATCAATCCCAATAATAATACTATCCGTGCCTATGTAACTAACATGATAAGTTGTAATCTTATTAAGCTATATCCCCATAATAATGTCAATGACACCAATATAACAATAACAACCCATGAGATAGATGCCATTAATCTAATATTAAAGTAGGATATCCACGCTCTAGATATAATTTCAAACACTGATTAAAAGATTAAAAGACGATAACAACACATTAATATCCCTCTCTAAAATACTAAGATTTAAAGCTACCAATAATCAATCCTATCACAAAGGATCCATTTCCTCTGCCAATTAAAATGCTCCAGATAGAATAAAGACTAAAAATGCAATTGGTATAGATGGACTACCTGATGTAATAATACTCAATCATTAGAGGAATAGTGGTACAGATGATTTAATGTATTGGGATTAAATGAGTGTAGGATGTAAGAGTACTTGAGGTGAGGTATTAAATGATTAATATTAATAAAGGGTTATAATCCAATGAATTTAATAACCATGTCTAAGCTCAAGGCTGTTCATAACTTTGGAGTTGTCTTTGGGTCTTCTCACCCAGTTGAGAGTCTCTAAAGTCTTGATAAGGCCAGGACACAGTTGTCCAACTCACGATCTATTGCTTTAAGGAGACCTTTAAGTTAGAGTCTAGATGCAGTGTTGATAAATCACTGTCTTAAGTCCCTGCATCTACTAGATCTACCCATAGGATCGATTCATTGCACTCATAGCAAAAAGCAAAATTTGCTCTTACCAAAAGGGTCTCGGTTCCCAACTAAGACCCTAGGAATGTGGGACATATTTTATCGACCAGAATAAGGGTCTCGGGTCTGGATGGAGACCAAAGGTCGAAAGGCTCAGACCAAAAAGGCATAACCCTTCAGCCTTCCCCAACTAGCACCACATTTAATAATTAAGTTTATTGTTAAATGATGATCTTTGTTCTCAACTTAACTTAACTTAAGTGAGAGTCTTTATTTCTTCCTAGACTTGTGTAGCTCGTTTGTCCATCCCAGAAGGATGGTCTTGGATCCATTTAGTTGATCCTCACCACTCCCTCTGAGATCGACCAGGAAGAAGTCCTTGCCTAGGATATTTCTCCTCCGCCAAAACACGCAAAAAAGTAAAAGGAAGAGCAGGACTAACCCTAGTCTATATCCCCTTAAAAGTAGAAAAAGGAAAAAAGAAGCTTTCAAAGAGGAAGAAGAGACTCAACAAAACCATACCTACAGTCATTACCCTGGACGACCATTCTGATAAGTTGAAGATCTTCCTTCATATTTAAATTAAATTCAATTAGAACTTTCATTCAGAAGGAAAGGGAAGAGGGAGAGTAGTGTAAGATAGATTAGTAGTTAAGTTGATGATTAGGAGAACTAGAGGGAATGAACAGAAGAATATATAGAATAGAAGGATTTACATAATGGAAAGGTGCTTCTTTCAGATAAGATCGCATAGATGGTAAGACCTAATGATGATAAACAAAACTATTGTGAACAAATACACAAGAGTACTTGCATCTACTAATACAATAAAGAGATTGAAATTTATATCTTTACGATCTAGTATCTCAGATGAACCAATAGAAGTTATTAATAGCAGATGACATAGCCGTAAAGGTTAATAACAGAATCAGAAAGTATATCCAATTGATTTAACAACGCATTAAAAGAGATTGATTTCGAGAAGACCCATTATAGTAACACATTTCCTACAAATGACATCGATATAAATCTAAATTACTTCAACATTAGTAATAGTACCTCTCCTCTAACCTATTATTGGACACTCATCTCTCTCATTAATCATCTAACCCAAGCATCAATCACCTACCAATACCAGCATAATATAAGGCTTTACTCATAATCTATCTGTAGATGATGCATACTCTATCACACAATAAAGTAGAGTATAAGATGTGAATTGTCTTGCTGGTTTATAAGATAATGAACATGTGGAAAAGAATAGGGAGGTCATGGGAAGGGGGAAGGGAGTTATCAAAGGAAAGAAGTTTGAGAGTAGGTTAAGCCGAAAGAGTGTTATTATTGTGTGGATTAGTTTAAAATGAGAATGAGAGAGTGGGGACATAAAGGAATTACATCTTATAGGGGGATTCCTTATTTATTTTAAATTTAAATCTATCAGGCTTTAATCTCACTATCAAAGGAAAGAGAATATTTGGAACAAAAACTTATAAATGGAAAGGTTAGAGAATGAGAAACATTACAAATATAGAACTGACTTAAACATTTAAACAATTATGTAACTAATGTAATTTAAATCTATTAAAGTCAAGCGCAACAGCTGGATTCAATATCATTTGTAGACGATGCAGTTGGAAAACAGACTGCATGTAATGATGGCAAGAAGACCAGCAACCCCATTGCAAAATGAAGAATTAAGGTGAACCCATGGATCTGAAAATACAGAAGCAAGGAGCTCTTGGATGCTGCAAACAGCTCAAGTCCGACAGATTCAACCCCGTCTCTTTCCTCGAAGAACACCATAGCAAAAGAACTGTCTACAAAAATACGAAGATTATCATATTGTACCTGGAGTAGCTGAGAGGAACAACAAAAGATTAAAATATAGCTTAAAGATGATAAGGGTTAATTAATATGGTAGTAAAGTGACACTGACAAACTAAATGGGAACAAAAACTATTTAAAAGTCAATCATCTATATGAAGCAGTGTACTTTGAAGATTAAGAGATAGAAGAACAAAAGAAATAGTCAGTGTAAGAAGAGGACATATGTCTTACAACTTTAGCTGAGTTGATAGTTAAAGAGTTTAACAACTTCTTTATGTCGGCTACGTTCTCTGAAGCAACTAGAGACTAACCTCTTTCCCCTTCTAAAGAAGGGTTCGACGAAGGAAATAACTGTTAGGAGAATGTTTCAACTGAAGAGAAGTTTAAGACTTAGACTCATAACTCTGCTAGTAAGAGTCCCTACTATGATAATTAATCACAGCCACGAAAGTGGTTCCATTTATATTTAATCAATCAAAGATGATAAGAAGGCTTAAGCAGAATATAAAGGTATTCTTCCATAATTAAAAATGGATTAATAAACCTTGAAGGCCAACTCCGGGTTTGACTCCGGAGAAGGCTCCCTGTCTTCCAGAAGACCTTAACCTAAGTGGATGGTCCTCTTTGAGGCTTCAGAGTGCCAGCAAAGGGTTAAGAGCTTTTAGTTCTATCCTCAATCCTGTCCTGCGAGTTCTTTGTTAACTCAGCAGAGGTCTTCCTTTGCTGGGCAGAGGTCTTCTCGACGAGTTTTCCTCTGCTCAGCAAAGGTTTATCTTCACTTGAGCAAATTTGGTTCCCAGGCTTAGATTGTTACTCTTCCAATAAAGCCAAATTTGCTCAAGTGAAGAGACTTGAGCAAAATTCATGAGAATATTTATTGAAAAACATAATTTTAATATGTCCGTTCAATTTAATTTAATTCATCTTTACGATTACCCATTAATTAATAACAATTATTCATCATGATGCCGACTCCCTTAAGAAGACATAGCCAATACCTCCTTCCAAATAAAAAGAAGGAAGTCATAACAATATTAGATAAAAGAAGTAATCATTAAACCCAGCAACTAATGATCATATATGGCCAATGCAGGAGAAGTTCTGCTACAGTTAGAGGTTTAGCTCTTCAGGCACAATCTGAAGCTGTTAGAGGTCTGATGGAAGGTTGACAATGAGAGTCAGAGGCAGTTTGAAGAAATTAGGATACCAACTAGGATTCTTCAAGGATGACGAGAAGGCAAATTCGCTCAATAAATGATTCATCAAAGGAGAGAGAATAAAATGAGGTTCATAAAAAAGTATTCATACTTAATTAAATTATTAAATAAGATCATGTATGATAAGAGGTTCATCTCCTAAAAAATGCGACATATAGTGGCACAAGAAGTCACTGCCATATCCTGAAATTGCGGATCAATTCAAAATAAAGAGAAACTAGAAGAGTTAAGGAAAGTGTTCTCACCCCAGACATTGTCTGTCTGTAGGAAACATTTGCCATCAGCAAGCTAATGACACAATACATAGAGACTATAGCCAACTAGAAACTCAGGGGAATCAACTTAGTAAGATCTGACTGGAGCTCAACTAAACTGTCAAAGTAGAACAATAATCTTTTCCTAATAAAATAGCAAAGTCTATTCAAATTCCACTATTCATCTGTAGCTCTTTCCATTATCAAACTAGTTAAGTTCAATGTAACTTTATATTCAATTTCTATATAGAGATAGGAAAGTAATCATAGCTTGAGACATTAGCAAGGAAGAGAGATTTTTGAGTAGTGAGGCGCGTAAGAGGAACATATCTGAACATATAATAAAACCAGAGGTAGAGAAGATAAGATATTATTGTTACCATGATGGAGCCCGCAGAGCATCATCTCTAGAAATAACCAAAGAGAATTGGTACAAGCGACCTAAGATGTAAACCCTAAAAGTGAGAGATCCCGAACTCATTGTGGATTTATTCGAATCTCTGCATTCACATTCCCATTCGCACCTGAATGGTTGCCATTGAAGTTAGAATACTACTGTGGATACATACTAGAGGAAATTTCGAAGTAGTTCAGTCAGAAAGGATTGATTAAGCTCGAGCTTGAGAAGGAATACATTATATGTAATTGAAAAGAAGACCTATGAAAGTGTCTAGGATTGCGACTACATTCAACTACAATGGAAGGAGTCAACTTGAAGAAGATTTTCCAAAGATGAATAGAAGGCAAATGAATTAAAGAGAGATCAAAAGCCAACTAGTCAGAGACATAATACAGAAAAATAGAAGAGAACATAAGTAATTAATACTTCCATATTAATAAAAGCAAAGGTCATAATTTTCGTCTCCTTTAACTTCAGTTGAGTTAGAATTAATCGTTGATCAATTTTAATCTCTACCCTGAATTCAATCTGCACTTGCTTGGTGCTTAAGATGTAATAGTCAACCAGATTTTCAAAGCGTCTCTTCTTGCCATCTACTCTTACTTGTCTTTGAATTTCCAATGAGTGAGTCGGTTATTTAGTCTTTTGGTTCCTGCCAACACATTTACATAGCATTCTGAGTGCTCTTTTAGTGTCCATACTTTTCCGCATATACACACCATGTTGAACATTCTCTTACACATGATTTTTGCCAGGATGTTGCATCCCGTCTTTGATCTTCTCATTCTTCTGTTCACCACTGCTAAATTCGTTTTATCTCGCTTGCAATGGGACTCACTCTCAACTAGTACCCTCATTCTCTCTTTCTACATGGTCATTCTTGTTATCCACTGTTTCCTCGGCATTATCTTCTCAGCCTCCGTAATTTCTATGCTCTTATGTAATCCCATTACTCTCTTATCTACTCTTCTTATCCATATCAGCACCCTCTCTTTCTCAATTAGTTTGGCATTTGTTAGAGCTTGAGTAATATAGGTGATTGATGACATCAGGTAGACCTCTTCAATTAGTTTTCTAAGGGAGTTTATCTTCCTATTGGTCTATCCATTTATCTCTCTTAGTAAGTAGGTCTTCCAAAAGCTTATAGGAGTTCCGAGGCAAATAATTACTTTGCTCACTTTAAGATCCCGATCTGTTTCTTTCCTTTTATATTAGTGATAGTCTTAGTCTATGTTCAGCAATGTCCAGCTCCTATTTCCTAAGCTCAGTTCTGATTATTCTCGTCACCTTGCTCAGTTCAATTTCTGAGCTAGCATATATCACCAGGTCATCCGCATACATGAGAATGTTTTCAGCTCTATTGACCTCTGGAATCCCGTCGATTACACTCTGCATATACAAGTTGAATAAAATAGGGGGACATGACCCCTCCTTACACTACTCCTCTTTTCGTCTGGATCCTATGTTCTACATATACTATCACTGTCTTGGCATATAGTTGCTTGATAACTTAGATTATTATCTCTTTCACTTCATTAGACAATTCTCTTCCTATTCCCATTATAGTTTTCTCAAAGGCACCTATCATATACTGTCTATTCACCCTATCGTAAGCTTTTTATACATCTAGTGTGGTGATGTATGCTTTCCTTTTTTCTCTCTTATCTCTGGCCATTCTCTCTGTTATTTTCATCAGATTATACTGTGTCTCATATCCTGGTCTGAACCCAGTCTGGGTCTCCAAATATGGTCTTACACTAGGTAGAGGACTGTTCTTTCAAGTATTTCCGTGATGGGTCCTAGCACATAAAGGACCCTTGTCTGGTCCAGTGTCTTGTTCTCTCTCCCATCCTTGGATAGGATAACTGCTCTGGATGTTTTCATGTATTAGGGGATTCCCTTTGTACCTCTCCTGATGTCATCGAATACTTCATCTGGAAGTAAATCAATGCCTAAGGTGGTTTAATTAATATAGAAATCGAAATAAATCGGTTAAATATGGATTTAATATTCTAACATGAACTGAAGAGCGAGATCGAAACCTTATTCTTAATGATGCTGTTTCACATGCCAATGCATCAACTTCTCCAATTCTTGGGAGCATTTGAAATGCTCCCGGGAGTCTGAATCTACACTCCTCACACTGAGTGATCATCATCTTCTCTTCATCTACGCCTTCCATCTTTTTTTGTCGGGCCCACGACAGGTGATCAGGGATCTCTGCATGGACAAGCACAATGACTGGGATCCGCCGCCTTCCTTATGATGGGGGCCAGCATGGGGATCTTCTCTGGAGTTCAGACCATGCATGGCAGCTGTAGCAACAGCCCCCTCTGAGTTAGTTCAACATTACTTCATTTTTAATTTGAATTAAAAAACAAGTCAAACATATTATATCGCATTATGTATTATCTCATCCAATGTGCTCATATTCATCTCAATCTTCTTTCTATTTGTTAATCTGGTCCATAGAAGATCCCTTAATATATGCCGCCTCTTTTGTTTCTGATTCTCTCTTTCCCAGTACTATTCCATCTTCTAATATTCTATTAAACAGTTTAGCTTATCTCCCTAGGTGCCATTTCTTCTTGATATTCTGGTCACATATGTCATATTGTTCTATCTAAAAGCATTTATTGGGGTCTTTTTTAAGAAAATATGGAAATATCTAAACCAACGTTTGCCTTCAAAAGGCCATAAACTGTCAATCTATCCAAATAAAGTGACACCCAAAACTCAAACTTATCCTCCTCGATGGGAGAGAGCCTCCCAAATCAAAAAGATATCTAGGAAGACAACAAAGACCCATACAACAACTTCGAATCAACTCCTAGGGATTAATCAAACAAGCGTACACATTAAACCCTAACTCCCAATCACCTGGGTCGAAAAAGGACCAGCAGTGCAATATTAGATTAAGATGTTAAGGACCTACAAGAACAAGTGAAGAATCTCAAGCTCCAACTAGCACTCACAAGAAAAGATATTGAAAGCTCAATTGAAAACTTAAAAAATGAAACAGCTCTAGCCATCCAAGAAGAACTAAACAACAAACTCAATGAAGTGACGAAGAGTTTTAATGAATAACTTGAAACATGC
The DNA here is from genome assembly GCA_021441625.1 of Diophrys sp. 3 WChen-2021. Classification (NCBI taxonomy): domain Eukaryota; phylum Ciliophora; class Spirotrichea; order Euplotida; family Uronychiidae; genus Diophrys; species Diophrys sp. 3 WChen-2021. The sequence goes on from JAGYYO010000016.1 coordinate 16,574, forward strand.
AAAGACGAAACAGCAATAGCCATCCAAGAAAACAACCATTCTATCCTCTCTGAGATTCCCAGCTCAAACCAACTCTTTAAACTCCTCCTACCGCCTCTGGAGTCAAGACTTATACCAGCCATTAAAAGGGAAGTAGCATCCCCAAAAACTCAACTGAGCCTAGTAGAAGCCAACCTCAGACTTATTACTTCCCGCCTTGAGACGCTAGAGAAAAGAACCATCCACCCAATCCAGACTCCAACCTGGGAGAATGAGGAACAGATAAAGCCTGACGTGGATATGTGCCCAAGTCACCCACCAGAATAACCACCCACGTGCCCACCCAGACGCCCCCTAAATCATAGACATCTAATTGCCGAGCCAAAATTCCTTATCTTCTCCAAAGGTCCCCTAAGCATCCTGAGAAAAGCACTCTCCTTCCTTGAGAACAATATTAAAATTTACAGAGAAGGTAGTACCAATATTACGATTTGTACGCACCAAGATAAAGCAGTCATCTTACAGACTCTCTCCTCACACAGAATGACAAGCTATTATTTCCAAAGAAAAGACCCACAACCAAATCAAGAACAATCTTCATTATGAACACCTCCTGAAACACTCAAATTCATTTAACCACTTAACACCGCATCAACTAAACCACCTAACAGAACTACTCTGAAAATGATTCTCTGGAATAGCAGATCAATCACTAATCCCGTGAACAAGACAGCGCTGAGAGCCATACTTGTAAAAGAGGAACCTCAAATTGTAGTCATCACAGAAACATGGAACAGAGGTGAAACTCCGACATTCCCGGGCTACCTAGCATTCTAAACCCAACCCCATCATTGCAAAGGGATCCTCATACTCATTAAATCAAGATGGACTTGCCAACCAATCCTATCCCTTGACTCAACCCAACTCATCGTCAGAATGCACCTTGAGACAGGGGTTCTTGATGTTGCAGGGATCTATGTGGATGTAAGCAATAATATCAAAGAAGCACTCAAAGCACTCTCCTTTAGTGGAGATATGATCATCTCTGGTGACTTTAACAAAGATTATGAATATGTGAAGACCACACTCAGAGGCAAGGGATTCACTACTACAGACCTTCCCACTAGAAAGGGAGCGAAGCTGATCTAATTGCTTCCTCCCTCAGAATTGAAGAGGCAAAAACTCTCCCACTAGGGCAAAGCGACCATGAAGCAATAATATGTCACATTGCTACCCCATAAGGTTACCCCCAAGATAACTCCCACTCTAAAACAATGATTTCGCCCACGAGACTATCAAACGAAATTATACGAATGGCCGACAAAATAAAATACTCATCCTTTCCCTACACTCCTCTTAAATTCTGCTTAGAAAAATCTAATATCTACACCAGAAAAATTACCTACTGGATTCCTCCAGAACAATACCTCACCCTAACTCGAGAACAACTAATCGAATTCCATAAAGCTTTCACACTATAGAGAGCAGACAAAACACTGATGAATGCCCAAAAGTTCTACGACATCAACGATACAAAAAGCTTCTTCCGTGAGATTAAGAGCTTCCTCAATAACAGAAAAAATATTCACATCGCTGAAAATTTCAAAAAAGACACTGGAGAAATTCTAAATAATAACGAGTCACAAAAAATGATTGAGCAGACCCTCCGCTCCATATTAGTAAAAGATAAAGATCTCCATCCTCATCTACCTCCCTTCCACACACTTCCCAGGGACAGAGAGTACTCCATAGAGGAAGTCCAGCAAACAATTTAAAATCAAAAAACAGGTAAGGCCGTAGGAGTAGACCTGCTCCCTGACAAAGATCTCAAGCATTCCCCTCTCTTGCGAGGGAGGGTGGCATAGCTCGTACTCTAGATTGCCAATGGGATCAAGCAAATCCCACGATACATAAACACCTTCAGAGTCCTCGCCTTCTCAAAATCTAGTAACTCTATTGTAGCCAAAGAACAAATTCGGCCCATTAGCATACCAACCCCAATCTACAAAATCATCGAATCACTCATCCATGAAGATCTCTCCAAGGAAATTTGGAACTAAATAGGGGAATACTAAGCAGGGTTCCGACCAGGGAGGAGACCATAAGACAACTTCATAAAGCTAATGGAAAACATTGCTCAAAGGAAACAGATAAAAAAGACTTACTATGCCATCTCCCTTGACCTCCACAAGGCCTTCGACTCAGTCGATCGGAACCTACTCATAAAGACCATACAAAAGAGGCTCTCCTCAAAGATACCTAACTCAACCATAAATATCTGCCTCCAACTCATCTCCCACACCTACTCCCAATATAACAACTCTATTTTTCAATCTACCAAGGGAATTGTCTAAGGCAGTAGGCTCAGCCCAATACTCTTCGCCCTGTATCTCGATCAATCCCTAAGAGAAGCTCTGACCGACCAGGAACTCTCCAGCCAAATTCTCGCATTCGCAGACGACATAATTCTCTTCTGTGTGAACAAGAAAAATGCCAGACAACTAATTAAAAAACTCAGCGATAGCTTCAACAATTACTCCTTAAAAATTTCCGCCCACAAATCCTACTACATCTCTAACTCATCTAGCAAGACTGACATCTGCGACATCAAATACTAACCAAAAGGAAAGTACCTTGGCTTTACAATCTCCAATGACTCAAGAAGCCTCAAACGCCTTAATTTCCAAAGAATCTAACAGTCCATATTCCACTTAAAAAGACAAATTGGATCAAAACTCTGCACCCAGACAAAGAACCTCATCTTTCAATCCTTTCTGGAATCTCTAATACATTACTTCGTCCCCTCTCTTGTCAAAATCGGGGCCTGCAACCTTCAAACTATTGAAAACATGAGAATGAGACTCATCAAAAAGATTCATTGTCTCCCCTAATCCCTGAGCAGAGACTACGCATACTAACTCACTGGACTGAAATCCATCAACGATTAAATCTCTTAAGAGTCCAGTTCAACTAAGCCCAAAGTCCTCTTGCCTAACATCTAGATCATTGCTAAAACTATCAGCAACAGACATTTTAGAGAAGGATCGATCCTCTTATGTTCCTTCTGTGGCAAACCCTTCTCAATTTTTAAACATGCGCATCACTTTAAGAGTAATCAATACGGGAACATCCTCAAAATATCCAGACTATTACAGAATCTTTCTAACGACCAGACTCCATCCCATCGACTCCATGTTCTTAAATAACTTAATATTAATTGCACCAATCTATTTAATTTAATTGTCAACTGAATTCAACAAAGCGGTTAAAGGTAACTGATTTCTACTACTACTACTACTACTACTAAAGCATTTATTAGATCTGAAATATTCTCGTTTGTTCACTCTTTGTTCGTTTATCTATCAAATTCATCAAGATCTTCACCGGATAGTTCCAAATATCGCTCTGGCATCCATGTGTACTTCGGCCTGGTGAAGTCTACTTGATGATGATGATGATGACAGAGATTAAATGAGCCTCATTAAATATTTAATTAAAGAGGGATTGGTGGAGGAGAGGGTGGGGAAGCCTCTTCCTGTCAGGACTTGGCAGGCTTTTTCTTGGACGTGGGTGAACTTTGTACCACCTTAGGGTCCCATCTTAGTTGAAATTGGAACTTTATTCTATGGGGATCATAGAAGAGGGTTCGCTGGAAAACATCCAGCCAATGTCGGTAACCCTCTTATCGATCCCCATGTAGGTTCCAGTAAAGGTCAGGAAGGCAACAATAATTGATAAGTCCGCTGACCTGTGAATTCTACTTATCCGTAGAAGATCTTCTTGGGTAAATAGTCTTTCATTGGTCTGTATGGGAATTGCCTGAGTCTATCTAGGTCATGCTATTTTACTTTCCTTATCTCCTTGATTATGTCTTTCCTCCTTGGTTGTCTCTGAGTGTATATTGGACTTCCGTTTCCACATTATTCATGTTCAGTCATGATAGCTTTGTGGTCACTCTTTCCTATTATTATCGTCTTGGACTTATTATTATCTTTAGATTACTGATAAATGCATCTATTGCTTCAGTTATTGTAACTCCTTCGGTCTGTTTACATAATTCTTTAATCACTTTCTCAACCTTATTAAGGTCACTTCCTATAATGAACTTCGGGTCACCTTTATTATTTTATCAAGGACCTGCAATCCCTGTCTGTTGGTAGGGTTATGGTAGGCTGTTACTATATTAAGTTTACTTTTACCATCCTTCCTTCCTATCTCTACATCATGTGGGTGTTACCAGATCTCATTAATTGTTTACTCTCCCAGTCCTTCCTAATAGTAAAATCACTCCCTCATTCTTCTTAGGTGTATTTTGAGTTAAGCACATCTATGCCACGTTTCTGAGAGTTTGTCACTCATATTTAATTATGTGATTAATCGCAGATGCGTTAATTTGATCGAGCTCTGATTTGTGACTTAACATGCAAGTCAAGAGACAGATCCTAATGCTAAAGAGTACTTCATCACCTTGATAGACTTTATATTTAAACCTATAAACTATGTTTTGTCTCAAGTTACTAAAATCCCAACTAAGTCTCAAGGGGTTGGCTTCTTATGTCGAACTCATATTCTTTTAAGTTGTTGTTAATAAATTAATCCGTCATTAATTCCGCACTACAAAGTGCTACAGCATCTGGCTTATGTGTGTCTATGTACTTTCTTACCTGCAAGATTGAATGTTTTCCCAGTTTTGGGTCCATTGATCTCTTGTTTCTTTACCACCTCGTCTGGTCGTTCTGACATGTGGGTTGGTTAAATTTTACTTATTAACTTTCTCCCAAAGAACTCTTTTGTCTTCTCCTGCAGTGTCATGGATAAATCATTTAATATTTTCTTCCGTTCCGTGTGGCTGATCTGGACTGGATCCATGTTTGTAGAAGATGTCCCTGATTGCTGTGTATTTCGCCCTTATGGTTATCACGGCTGTATCCCCTTGAGCTTATATGGCTTCTGTCGCTGCTTGATAGCTGGGTCTCTGTACCACTCCATCGGACCCATGATTGTTATCGTCTGGGTCTGCTCCATCCTTTTTTGAGTTGTTTAATCAATTTTGAATAACCCTGTTTGATCAAAAGAGTTGCCTTGTAGACTGTTTCTGTGAATATACTCAGGTGTAGGTATGATTCAAAGGGTTCAGAAGAGTAATAATGATTGACCATTTATATGTTTTAATAAGAAAATAAAAGATATTATTCTACTGAGACTTAGATTAAATAATCATTAGCTCATCTTATATTCCAATACCAATCAGCCTCATTAATCTAGATCACCTCTGGTTCCATAAACTCTACTTCTGGGGCATTACCTGTTCTGAGTAATCCTGCTCTGGCTGGACCATGATGGCAACTGATGGGATGAGTTATAGAATTCTTGGGATGGCTGGTTAAGCAGATGAGGGATATGTGATATTCAAGGGTCTTAATACTTCAGGCAATTGACTAATTGTACAGGAATATCTCTCTGTAATGAGAGGATAGCTTGTCTATTGTGTATTTCTTGGTTCATATTCACCAGCATGTAGGGTGATGGGGAATAACTATGGAATGTCAGTGATTCTCATCTGTCTACAATTATCTTCTGAGGCTACGAAAGAGTTTTCTATATCTGGTCTATTTGTCAAACCTATCTTTGTAAATTTGTTGTGGCTCGTATATACCTAAATTCGTTATCTCAATTAATTAATATGGCAAAATGACAAATTCACCTGAAGCATGTGATGATGGCAACACAGTAAATGGAGATGGATGTAAACAATTAA
>JAGYYO010000017.1:0-22065 GCA_021441625.1 Diophrys sp. 3 WChen-2021
GTGAGTGATGGTTGAGGTAGTGTGGAGTGTTTGGGGCATTGGGGTTTTGGGGTTTTGGGGTTTTGGGGTACTATAAACTTAGAAGACCAAATGCTTGCACCGATTTTGAATTATATAGATAATGATGTTCGGGGTGCCCTTCAATTAATCATTGTCAGGGATATAATGGTCCGAAAAACCTAAGGGGAATCCACCCAACTGTTCCATAATCAGGTCATAACATGCATGCATTCCTTTGATCATTCTTACAAAGACCCTTATCCCACTTCATTGGCTTCTCAACTTTCCAGATCTTGTTTAAAGTGCTTAGGGGGGGGGGGTAAAAGAAGTACTTGCATTGAAGACATGCATAAGAGAAGAACAGTTAACTTAACATTGGCTTCTTTGTGGAAACTCGTATTCAAATCTACCTCAGATAATTCTTACATTTAGTTCGCGATTTCTCGACAAGTCACATTTTGTGTCGTGTCTCATTGTCATTTCTTCTATTCCCAGGCCTGAAGATGGAAAGCTTCCTCGTGCATCTACTAAAGACTTTATATAACAGTTCTAATTCGAGATGTAGCAGCCATGGAGCCGATGCCATATTCTTTCCATGTCTAATGAAGAAGAAGTATATCAACGATCCATGTCCTCCATAATCATCCGCAGAGTATTTTCCTCATCCCTTGGAGAATGTTTTGGCATCATGGAGTCAATGGGTGAGCGGCCTAAGACTGACACTAACTCAGAACCCTTTAATGCATCTGGGTTTCTTTTCTGTGGGAGATCCATGGAACTTATCTTTTAATTAAAGGACAATTTGGATGATTGGAAGTCCATGTGAATAGTAAGGAAGTAACTCTCATATAACCTTCGATGTTTATAAGTGAAGTAGTAGTGATTTTAAATCGAACCTTTGCTCTAAACCACCTCTTAATTCAACCTACTATATCCCCTTCATTCCACTATGACAGTATCGTTGTCTCCATCTCCCCTATCCCTCTCCATGAGTCTCTATCTGACTTAATTTTTAATATTACACCCATGGAATCACTTCAGTTATTAAATAAACAACCACCTTCAGTTACCTTTATAGATGGATTCTTATCTCATACTTATTCATTCTAAGTTTAGTTTATATATGAATATACATTGAAAATGAGAAGACAGAGGAAGTCTGTTAGTAAGGAGACAGAAAGAGTGAAGATGAAGAATGAATGAATGAATAATCAGTTTGGTTATATAGAGTATGTGCCGTTGCTCTCTTGAGTTACAAAGTAAATCCACAAGGTGAGATTTATAAACTCTTCATGTTGTGGTAATATTGTCTCAACTTGCTCGCAATTAATAGCATTGTTGTGTAAGGCATTGTCCTCTAGCGTAGATAGTCTCTCTTATCATAGCTTAAGAAACATTCGACTTCGCTGGCAGTCATGACATTGAACATTGACTTGCGCTCAAGGAGAGCTGCATCTCAGGCATTTTGCAGACAAGCTTCTTGATTGATCAGCTAGTTTCCAAGAGACTAAGACATCGAGTCACAGAGGTAATGCTTTTTTGAACTTTGCACTGTCAAAACTAAACCACAATCTCTCTGGTGAAATCCTATTCTTGTTGTTTTGCTAATCCACACAGTAAGAGCGAGCACTTCCTGCATTTATATTAACCAGAACATAATGATAGTTGCGTCTCTAACGATTTGATGAGACGTGGGAAGGTCCCTAATATATTTGTTTATTAAACTTGAATTCTGAGGAGCTCAGTATTCTCATCGCTCATCTTTGCCGATCAAGGATCATAGTTCGACATCCGATTTCCTCTTTTACTAGTTTACTACCCATGGGAATGTGTCAGGCTGTACTAAGAGTGAGAAGTAAGTGCTTTGTGAAAGGGAAATTTAAATTTTGGCGGTCAATCTTGAAGAAGTTCTTGCGGATGCTTCTCAGAAACGGAGAGCGTGGACGCTCTTCCATTAGCATCGTTTGGATCCTCTTTGTTCATAATGGCAGTCATAGGGGAGAATTAGCATGACAATAAGCGGACGAAGTTGTATGGGCATTGGCACAACAAGCAAGATGACGAGGTGCTCTTCATCCTCCTCGTTTCGCATTGGTTGTTCAATCTACCACCGTAACCCAGTTGTAGAATAGGTATCTGAGCTGGAGGCATTGCATATTCACTGAAGTAGGAGTGTTGTGCTTGTGTCACACAATATCTTCTTTTGAATTAATCGCCTATTCATTTAATTCTGTGAAGATGAAGAGAAGGTGTTAATTCATTAACATGTAAACTGCTTATATGAATGGATATCTAATGTGTTATGTGGATAATAACCTATTTGTTTGAGAATCTATAATCTTCATCATCTCCTTCTCCGTGATTGATAATCTCTGTAGTTCTCTCATATGCTGTAGATACTATACCTCATAATACCCATCTTTTCCTTTTCCAACCACTCCTTCCTTTCCCTTGTCTATGCATCATCCATCTAAGTCTTCCTCTTCTCCTCTATGTGGAATAGATACTCACTTACAATATCATGTAGACAATTACAGGTAATATGGATACTGCTACATTGTTGCATGGATAAAGGCAAGGGAAGGAGGATAATAGTGTTGTTGAGAGAAATGGTGGTAGAGATGTAAGGGAATGAAGAAGAGGAAGGAGGAGAGGAAATGGAGATGCAGTCGGAGATTATAACTACTTTAGAATAGATTGATACTCTTTGTATTTTAGAAAAGTTTATAACATTAGGTTATTTATTCATACGGATGTCAATATAATGAAGAGATGTGCTTTTAAATAGAGGGAACGTATTATTCCTCCAAATTAAAATTGATTCTAAGTCAGAATATTTTGGGTCTTATTGTATGATTACCTATATTGGCCAGAAGACCTTTTAACACACTAAACCCATTTCATTCGATCCTTAATCAAGCAAATATGCCAGTACCATATTTAACAATTGAATACCTTAATTTCCGTATTTCTATTTTATATAATCTGAAATGGAAATAACCAAACAACCTGCACATGTATTCTCTCTTAGATATCTCAATTGGACCGAATGACTATGAAGTTACTTGATGAATTCTTTCTTTAAAAATCAATTAACATGTGATTTAAAAAAGATGTGAAGCAATGAGTAAGAAACAAAGATGACAACAGTTACTTAATGACTATTAGTAGAATCTTCATTAGAGTTATGAAACACAGATGAATGAAAGAAGAATTTGATAATAGAATACTCGATTGGGATGGCAAAGAACCAATGATGCAGTAGCTGTTGTGACATGAATATTGAAAACGTTTCTGAATCTCTTGACACATACCACATGTTGTAACACCTGAAAGAATCAAGGGTTTAAGAGTCCGGAGATCCTCCGGGGATCGAGGAAGTGCAGAAGACAACAAACCATGTAAAGTAGGTTTGAACAAAAGATGACCGCCAATTCAAATTCAAATTAAGGTCAAGTTGGCATCCTTTGCAAAGACCATAGTCAAAGCGTTAATGCCTTCCCCGTATAAATTATGCACTAAGAGAAGTGAAGTTAATAGCAGTGCATCTCTATAGGTCTGTCTCTAGACATAAAGAGAACCTGAACAAGCTAGAGACATTATTGGCAGTAAAATGCAGGATAGCTCAAGCAAATACGAGATTACAAGGAGAAGCAGGAGACAAGCACGAGCAAACACGAGACAAGACAAGCAATTGCAAGACAGGTACGAGAAAGCACGAGCAAGGGCAAGACAAGCACGAGATATCATTTGTTATTATCAACAGTAGCTCCTATTCAGTTAGCTTCTTACACAAACGCTTACCTTTGCCCCCCGGGAGTTGCCCACTTTAGAGCAACATAGTTTTAAATCCCCTGGAGCCCCTTGTGCTCCAACCCCACCTGGAGGGCATTTGAGAAGCGCAATAACTCATAACAGAAGCAGTAGAAATACAAAAGCTTTGTTGTTAGCCAATGGTGGATATAAACTAACTAAACAGATAGCAGATTTAAATGAGAAATTCTCAAGTGTCAGTGAATCACTCACTTCAACAAAGACTCCAAAAGGCAACCCTGACAATCCTACTGATTACGCTGGCATGTAAGTAGGTTGAGAGCCTACAAAGCTCTAATTAAATGACAGAAAGGTTACTCGTCCGGACACACCACTGGACGCTACATTAGCTAACACTGAAAGCAAATATTACCCTTACTCCATAGTTTACAGGAATGGCAGCATCTGACATCTCAGGAAGGTATTGGAACTAAATGTCAACTCAGATTCAACATCCCATTATAAATCACAAAGTAAGATCACTGGGCCTCTCGGAGATCCTCCACTAACAAATTATTACTAATTCAACATGGGAATTAAATGGACCTAAGAAAGAACATTACAGCACTAACATATGAAACAGCCAGCATGCCCATGAGTACTTCTTGAAAGAAGAGAAGCAGATTGTCAGCCGGCACAGAAAGGTAAGTCCAAATAAGGCGAATCTACGAACTTAAAGATAGAACTGCTCAGTAAGTGGAATATGTGTTGGAACATTGATTATATAAGAATTTAAATGTACACTGCGAAGATCCTGGAGATCCTCCGGATAGTAATATGAGTAAATGGAGAAGCAATGGGAAGAAGCAACCAGAATAGCCAGAATAGCCAATAAATGGAATAGATTCTTGAAGACATCAAATCATATAAGAAAGAGATTGCCAGACTTAAAGCTGATATATTATATTATGAGAAGAGATTAACAATGGAGAGTGTAAGAATGGTAAGCAGAAGTGTTAAATGATTTTTGACCAAGACCAAGACCAAGTTACTTGATCACAGATAGTAGCTACAATGAGAGGTCCCTTTGATAATCTGAATTAATTATATTACTATTATTCATTTAATGTACTCTTTATGTTTATTTAAAGGAGGGTGTATAGAGATAGTGGAGATGTAGGGGGTAAGAGGGGAAGTATAGGGTAGGGAGATGTGTTGGGTGAGGGAGAGAGAGGCGTTGGAGGATTGGGGTTAGAATAGGACTTAAAATAATGGGGAGTAGAAATTATTTATGTTAGGGTCACATCTCATTATGCAAATAGATCTTTAACTTCTTCTAACTTCAAAATCATTTACTAATCAAGCTTCTTCTTAAGAACTTTAGTTTATTTCATTATCTTCTGTAGCTGACTCCTTTCATTTTATTTAGAATTCAAATTAGAAAGATATCAGACCATTCTAATAATATTGAGCCCTCAATCTATTTCAATTATTCAATATAAAATCCAATTCCACTCTGCATTGTAATAATCAGTGTCTAGTTACTTGCCTACTACATGGTATGAATGCACATCATCTATACCTCATGAACTATTTAATCAATCATTGTAAGGAGTATTACTATTATTACAAGGGATTGATTCATTGATGTCCAGAGAAGAGCAAACTTATTACCGGTAGATTTGTTATTTGTTTTTGATTGTCTCTTTCTTTCATTGGGGACTCAACTTTAATTATGGAGGAAATTAAAGTGTCTCAAGGGGAAATCATGAAGGATGAGAGTCCTTCGAAGCTTGCGAGCCATGTTGGGAAAGCTGTGGGGATCCCGATGGGGGGATTTTGTTTGGCCTTGGACTGGGATTCCCGCCAGTTCGGGGTGAATCAAGACAGGGCCATTTTCTTTGGAAACTCAGGGAAAAGTTTTCGGAGCTATCCGTTAAAGGGGCTAACCTGGTTCTAGTCGTTACGGGGAGCCATTAACATCAGCCCCAACCAGGTTCGATACCTTCATCTTAAGATATGTCCCATCATCAAACGATGATTACTAAATGGACATCTCTTGATTGCCTCTTGTTTCGTAAGCTGATTTATAGGTTTATATTTCTAAAGGGCTATATGAATGTAACGTATACTTAAATAAGTATGGGACTAAATTGTCAGTTGATATTCAGTCTCTTAAAATGGTATTCTCAACTAACATATTATCAGAACTCCAATCTAGATTAGTGCATCTAATGTCAATCACTGTACTAGGTGTGATTTCATTCTTGTCTCCTGTCATCTCAAGAAGTGATAAATTTCATTATAGATCATATCTGTTCATAAAATTTACTTTAATTAGCTCCTGCAGCTTGCAAGTTTTTAAATGTTTCAAGCATTTACTTTCATAATTTTATCCCATTATCACACAGCCAACCATTCTGAAGCAAAATCTCAGGTGGCGATGGTACATTTCCTACTTTTGCTTTCTTAGTACTCATCCCTGCTTTGTTTCCCATTGAGCTATGTTGGTTCCTTCTCTAATGCAGGGGAGTAAGTGAGCAGCTTGGATTAAGCAAGCATGATGCTGGGGCTTGATAACTGTCAATTGATATGATTTTCCATCGAGAAAAGTCGTAACCACTAGCACCTTAAGTAAGTACAGTCAGGAGAAGAGAGAGGGTGGTGACCCAGTTCGTTCTTTAAGGTTTGTAGAAGACAAGAAGCATTTGATAAGATAAGAGATACATAGAATGGGGGCATTTCTCAAATGCAAAAATAAGAAGATATTCAATGGTTAATCACAATATATTCTCGTTGGGCTTCTTCATATATGGAAATTGAATTAATTATAGATTATAGTTCAACTACTATTACATGTTCCATAAGGTCTGTGTTACAAATATAAAGCATAAGTAATGACAAAGAGAGAAACTCTTCAATTCAACTGACTACCCTCGTCTCTTTCTCTATTCATTGATAATATATTGTAAATGATTCATTCTTCGTTCTGTAGAGTGAATGATTTGGTTTGTCTTGGATGGAGAGGCTGTAGGGTTTATATAGGGAAGGGATTAGAGCTTGTAGGGTTAGGGGAGAGGTGATTAGGCATGTGCTAGGGTGAGATGGATGAGGAGTAGATAGAAGATCATTAGAGTAGGCAAGGGTTTACTCATTATCTAAGGATGGATGTTAGGATTTGAATCCATTGACTACAACCTTTAAATTAGATTCTCCAAGAAAAGGATAATTGATATCTCAAACAAAAACAACTGCAAGGTAAGAACAATCAAGATCTTCCTTCAATGCCTTCATTATTTCTATTTAATTCAGTTTATAATAAGAGACTACTTCCCAGGATCCTGTCTTACCTGATTCTATCTAAGATGACTATAGATATTCCATTATGTGTGTTCATATTCTGTTCTTTATCCTGTACTGGTTTCAGGCCAGTAGATAAGATTAGATTTAGTAATGAATATGAATATAAAGAAGAAATAGAGAGGAATAATTAAAACTCAATACATAGCTTTCATTCTCTGATTAGACAAGTCTTAGATATCTAAGTTAAGGCAGTATTCATTATCAATAGTAACATTAAAGAACACATCAGTCTAATAAACTAATCATTCCTCCCTCCTCTTCATTCAAAACACTTCCCTTTCCTCTACCACTTCTCCACCCACTTCTCCCTCCCCTACCTCTTCTTCCACTATCTTCCCTCCTCATGTTTCATATCATCCATCTAATGTTAAGATATTAATTCTCTAATGGATAATCACTCTCTCTTAATGATAATTATACTATGTACTATGCATAATCAAATGGAAGGGATTCAGAGACATTAGAAGAATTAGAATGGCAAAAGTGCTTTAGTCAGGAGGGTTAGAGGGAGAGAAAGGGAGGAGAGTGCAGATTGAATTGAGGAGAGGAGGGTGAAGGTGGAGAGGAGGGAGTAGGAGATCTAATTTAATAATTCAGTAGTGGTTGGAGTAGATTTTACTCATTTGAAACCTTTAGTTTATATTTATCATGAGCATATACACTTTACAGGCTTTTTTATCCATGAAAATAATATTGTTTAAAACAGTTGCTACTATCGCAACATTGCCACCTTTAGAGTTTACTTTCTTAATTGTGAGTCCTACAAACCCAAGCATTATCAACTTGTCTTTAAATAAACTTTTGTAATGAATCTAGTAATTTTCCATTGCAAGACGTATGGAGCTTACTGAAGGAGAAGAGGAGAAAGGGGGGAAGAGGAGAGAGTTTGGTTCCATTTATATTTCAATGCTCGACGAATTGGATCTGCTATTGTCTGTTCTTCTAAATTCAGATGGTACTGGAAACCTAAGAGATGCAAAACCCAGAACAAAGAGGAGACTAGATTACCTCTCGACACTGAGTTGTGCTTCAGGCAAGATCTGTTCTTGTCTAATGATGAAGGTGTAGTATATTCTTAGTAGGAATATAGTAATGCTAATATAACTTTTGTTTTTCTTCACTTCTAAATCAAGTTAAGAAGTGGCTGCAAATAACATTTGAACTTGCATGAGAGAAACAAGTTCTCTAAGTTTAAAATCCTCACATCTTCATCTAAAGTGTCGATAAAGCAAATTTGTGCATAGAATAAAAATATATGTTATTAATTGAGGGGCCAATATGGAGAATGGATAGGCAATTCAAACTGGATGCCAATCCACTCACGTCTCTGTATAATGAATATTCTCTTTTCTTCTTCCATTGCACTCACAGTCTATATTTTACTTACTCTTACTATTATATAAATTCATTAATTATAACAGGTATTACGAAGACTATTATGTTGTTTAATAATGAGGAATTGGAAAGAACGAAAGAGATTAGATTATACTATAGAGGGGAGGGGAGTGGTAGGAGTAAGGATGATGATTTAGTCAATGCAATTGAAGATAGGGAGAGAGAAAGAAGCAAAGTTGGAGGAAGGGGCTTAGTAAGGGAGGAGTCTACAAGGGCATTCATTGGTGAATTTGTCTAAATTTTATTATTAACAAGAAAGGATGATTTTCTCTACAAAGTGAAGCTAAACAAACATAAACAGGGAAGAAGATGCTAAGTATTAACATATAAAGAGTATTATAATAATAAAGAGACTTAACTACTACGAAATACGTTAGTAGACATTACATCACATTAAAAGCCTCCTTCAAGATCTCCCTCCTTACAATGGGTCCACAAGAGCCAACGCCAACAAGTACATTACTTCTCTTTATCCATATTCTTACCATTCGCATAATCCACTTTATATAAGTCTAAATCCCTGTCTCCCATTCATCTTCATCATAATATAAATCATATTCATTACTAGTAGCTTACTCTAATCTTATCTCTAGCTCTCTCTCTAGTTCAGTATACTCTCACATATTATCTGAGAGTTATGAAATGAGAGCCCCTCTTCTAAGGCAAGAAGCAAAGAAGTATGATTGGAAGAAAACTGACAAGCTTAATCTGTCAACATAACATGCCATGCATAGCAAACATTATTGCTACTTAAATACATAATAATTAAACTCATTACTTAAAACAATATCCCTGTTTTGTCTCGAAAGTCTACTTAGATTTTATAGGAAATCAAAACAGGTTAAATTAGAATGCATAGGATTGATGATTAATGGGCCAGTTAAATATAAAATAATGAATTATTATTAATGGAGTATTAATTGCTTTAAACTATAGAAATATTCTCTTACAGAGAAGAAACTCGGCTTCGGCCATAGTTGCAGATCCAAACCTTAAGAGAGTTGTTGTTTGTGGAATTGTGAATAGGAGGTAAGTGCTTTAAGATCAACGGTGTTGACTGAGAGGAGTAGCATGTAGTCTACTCAAGAGGGAGCTGAGAATGGTCTACTGATGGATAAGTCATGTGGGTTTTGGATATAAAAGGGGATTGGTTAGAGGGGGTCTTTTTCTGTTTGTTCTTACTGATATGAAGGAAATTAGAAACTTTATGTTAGCTTCTTTGAGTATTTCTCTTTCTTTTAATTGGGAAATGCTTTCTTTTAAAGGAATTCTTTATTCGTCTGATGGAAGTGAAGTGAGAGATCAGAGTGGCTCTTTAGTCGATATCTATAGCTGATAAGAAGATTCACTAAGCAGGGACAGCATAAGAGAATTAGTATAGAGTCAAGAAATAATAATTACTGCAAAGACGATAACTTATTCAAATTATAACATGATCCCAATTATTAAAAGAGTCTAAACAAACAAATTCATAGTAGATGATGTGTCACCAATCCCTTTATATTTCATTGACTGCTTTTCCTGCATTGTCAGTCCTCCAGAGTAGTGTGCAGCTGTAGGCAGTAATAGTGGCCACTCAGGTGGTTGGGCGGCCATCGCCTAACATTAGAAATTTAATTTTAATTTTATAATCTAGGGTACATGCTTGGGAAAGTATAATAGTTAATGATGAACCAGATGATGAGATTGCATCTTAAAGAATGTGTAGAATAAAGCTGGTTCTGAAAACAGTTTGGAATTTAAGTGTTAATTTAAATAATTCTTATTTATCCCTTTCAAATCTAAACTGAGTTTTAAGTTTTATAGAACACTGATTAACTAAGTTTTGAAATTCTGCTTAATGTCATTCACAGATTAACGACTTCTGGAAAGCTGCTCTTCCATCTTTGTTACAAGCTGATTCGCAGAGACAATAACCTTTGGGATTCTAATCAGTGCGGATTTAATTATTGACTGAGCTGCTCATACAGTAAGAAGTGTATGCAATTCAATCTTTTGAGATGTAATTCCTACAGTTTTAATTAGATCTGTTTAATACTGATAACTATTAATAATTCATTAAATATTCTGTTGTCTTTATGTTATCTCCTGACATAGTCCCTCCTCCTCCATCCATTTTACCAAAACCTACACCCCCTCACGTACTCCCTTTCTCTAAATCAATTCTCCTTTCCCCTTCCCTAATACCTCCTCACCTGCCTCACTTCTTCCTTCCCAGCATCTATAATCGCATTCCATCTCTATTAACTCACTCTACAAACACTCTCATATCAAATCTAAACTAAAGAGAAAGTATGAATCCATTGGAAGTAGTTACAGATGGAGAATAAGTATAGATAAGTAGAGTTAATGATGCATGTACATTATATGAGGTAGGATGTCTAGAGAGAATGTAAAGGTCGTCTTTAGAGGAGATGAGGGATATGGTTGGTTAAGTAGTGACTGGAGTAAGAGAGTTGATGGTGGAGAATATGGGTGTGGGGTAGGAGTGGGGAGAGGGGCGAGAGAGGATATTATAACTGGTCTTTGGATAATTTAATTTGGGAGGAGGATTATATACTTCTGGGCTTCTCTTTTTATATTCTATAAGTTTATTAAGGAGGCTTGGGTAGAGTAGAGGTCTAAAAATATGATGAAGCACTTGAAAACAATTTATTTTATGTTTAATCATGGAATTATATTAGGTTAACCTCTCCCATTCATGCACTAAAAGGGAAATGATAGTGATTATTCTTTTATCTCGCATCCGCATCTGTCACAGCGGAGGTTCCAAGAATGCCTTTATAATTGAGCTTGGAAAAAATATTGATGGGGTTTACCCCCGAAGCAGAATTACGCTC
Source organism: Diophrys sp. 3 WChen-2021 (assembly GCA_021441625.1). Lineage (NCBI taxonomy): Eukaryota > Ciliophora > Spirotrichea > Euplotida > Uronychiidae > Diophrys > Diophrys sp. 3 WChen-2021. Next base: position 11,352 of record JAGYYO010000017.1, read on the forward strand.
ATAAGAATTCTGCTTCAAAAAACTCAAGATCGACTTTTGCCGCAAGTCATTTTTAATTTAATTTTTAATAAATATATTTTGTCTTGGAAACGCAGCTATCACAGCTGCGGATTCAAAATTATACATAATGCTCATTGACATGTGATAATAATTGTAATATAAGCATTATTGTGATATTATAGAAGTATTGGATTTGAGTATAAAGGATTGAATATTATGTTGGGTCTCAATTGATGGATTCAAGAAGAAAGAACTTGAACTGTCTCATAAGGGGACTGAAACAATGAGTAAGCGAGTATTTCAATAGACCATGGTATTAGTACTTCCACAGGCTTACAAATTAGCTCTCTCCCTGTGACTAAAATGAAAATGACAACTTCATTTCGCAAAGGACTCTTAATCTCTGAAGTCTTTAATTAAATTAGGTAGTCAAAGCTAAAAATTAGAATATTAAATTAAATTAAATAAAATCACGCGGATTAGCTTGCAGTGCCTCTAAACCTTTTACTTAAGGAACTAGTGACATGACTCTGTGCTGCTATCGACTAGAGCCTGATATCCCAACACCTGTCATCTAAATTAAAAAGAAAATTAAATTGATGAATACAAATAATCTTGTTCCCTAAATAATTAACCCTTCTATATTCACTTGGTTACTTGAAAGTCAGAATACAGTACTGAAGATGCCTCTTTCCTCTTAGAGGTAGTCAGGAGATGTCCAGGCCGAACCAGGGGGTTTATCCAGACTCTTAGCGAGGGTTACTTCAGAAATATGATGGAGAATCGAAGAACATGATTATGCCCCATCAGGAAGGCTAAACTAGACGGCAAATAGTGATGTTAGATCCTCAATTCCTTTTAAGGATGAATAGCTCTCTTGTCTCTTGGAATAAATCATTTATTTAGACAGAAATTGGATAAAGTTAACAAAAAAGCTCAGTAGATCAAGAAGAAATTAAACTGATTGTTGCAGAGAGCATTGAAGATATAACAGCAAGATCATAGAGAATCTAATTTACTACAGAGGATAATATGAAGCATTGAGTTAAAGGGAGTAATAAACATCATAAAATATTTACTAATCTCTCCCTTTGCCAAGGAGAGTTGCAAAAAGATAATTACTTCTCATAAAGATGAACCTACTTCTAGTCATCTGGAATTCAGGGAGTCAAACATTCTCAAAGAGATTTGAATGGGAAGCAATGCAGAAGAAAGCTAAGAAATCTTATGTAGGTGTTGCTTGCCATAAATCCCTTCATTTGATAACCTATCTCCTAAGTCACATTAGAGTCTTCTTTAATCCTTATAATCAAGGGTGACACATAAGATACAAGATTTTTGCATGAACAAAGGGAAATCTATACATTGCTAATTCACTTTACATCTCTAAATGTAAAGGAAAGAATCAATAACAGGCCTCTTTTGAGGATTAATATCTTAACAAGACCATATTCAATTCAGTCAGTTAAAGGATATTAAGAAATGGAATGCAAAGACAGTCCTTAGTTACGTTTCATAATCATTGATTTTTGTTGTCCTTGAAAAATACAAACTAGTCTAGGTAGGATTACAGGTTCATCTCCTGGACTGCAGAGACTCATAATTACTCCTGTAAGCGTCTTTATTCAATCACAACTGTAGTTCCTTTGTTTAACTAGCTGGGTCAACCCTTAAGTCAAGCCAATTATCTTTTTATCCATAATGAAGACTTAAGTATTAGATAGAGTAGAGTAAAGGAAGAAGATAGAATTTAAAGTAAATGATTAATAAAAAAAATGGGGAGTAAATTAAAGGAGAATAGGAGATGATACTATTTCACATATACAATTAGACAGCCTTATCCTTGGGAGGCAAGAGAGGGACCATTTCAATGCTGGTCTGCTTTTATCTTATAAGCATCGATTTACTGTTGCGAATATTCTTCTTTTCCTAATGAAGCACTAGCAAGATGGTCTTTTATTGTCATGCAATTTAGCTAAATCATTAAGAATTAAAATTAAATTAAAGAAAACTTATTTATCTTTTTGTCAGAATGGTTCTCATTTAATATAAGAGTAAAGACACTCATCAGTGATAATTTATGACAATGGTTAAATATAGATTCAAAGTCTAACAGAAGAGTGTGGATCTGTCTTTAGTATTTATCAGTAGAAACACAATCAATTAGAATTTGAAGTCCTTCTAACACATCAATGTAGACTTATTTTGAGTACAAGTATTTTAAAACTGAATAGTGGCTATGACTGATTAGAATCATTGGGAGTTTCTTAGACTTTAGGAAGGAGCTGACTATTGAGTTAAGGAACTATAAGTGATTGCATGCAACCCATTCTGAGTCCTTCACAGATGAAATATATCGCATATGCTTTATTTGATGGGTATCATCAATAAAAGTATAATTGAATTACTAAACTAAAATAATATAAAGTATTTTGGAATGAAAACAAATTGATAAACTAGCAAGTAGTATTTAATCATTAAAAGAGACAGTAGATTAGACATTCTTTATAGATTTAATTATTAGATCTCTGTTGATTAGGATATTGTTTAATTCTTATCCATTGGAAGAGTGTATTGGATTGTCTGAACTGTAAGGAGAATGCTTACATAATTATTTAATGAAACAATTGGAAAGTATTTAAGTGGATTTGAATTAACTGATTGGGAAGAAGAGGTTTTAATTGTGCTATGGAGAACATATGGATGAGTAAGAGAATGTTTTAAGTTGAATATACATTCTAATTATTAGGGGTTTAATGCTAGTTTAGTTTTATTTTTATAATTATAAAATTAAACCATATTAAAAAGCTAAAAACAACATTTGAAATGACTTAAAAAAAGAATTTGATTACACATTATAAAAGATAGATCTAATAATGTCTTTAAGATATTTAATAAGATCCAACTTTGACAGATTGAAAGAATCAAGAAATTGAGGATTTCTCATCCATTAAATCTACTTATAATGATTTAGAAACAGCTATTTCCTTGAAGTATCAAATAGATGAAATAATTATTAATAATGTCTTTAAATTAGAGAACCTAAGGGAGAGTGGAAGGGTTGCTCCAAGGGGAGGCTTTCCACATCTCCAGATTACATTGTGGGGAGAGGATCCCTCCATAGGAGCTCCCCATCAAGTCCACCACCAGTGAGAGTCCATGCGACCTACCATAGTCCAAAGCCAAAACTTAAACCTGGAGAACAAAATAACAAAAGACAGCATAATGCTGCTCGAACTTAACTAATCTAGGATGCGCTCTCCAAAATTCATCCCAGATCAGTGGGTCCCCCACCAATCCAATAAAAGAAGAAACTTAAGTAAAGACATACTGAAACGATTATGAATTCCCTGTCGGCACATGAAGTGCCTAAAAATTGGTTTTTATTTTCATAGTTAAGTTATTAATTAAGTTCCTTTATTGGTGTCTAAGGGGTTAATTACTAGTAGTCGAACCTCTTATGTAAGAAAGACCCCATCCCACTCGATTAGTGACAAAATCGATTAGGATATCGTAGAACAACCTTTATGATATATATCTGTGTAATTATAAATTAGGATATTAAGATACTTGAGCTTTAAAATCAATAGTCAAACACTTACAATTGATAGTGACATGGATAGCTAATCGATTTAATAAAAGTCTTAAAAAGTTGAATGGAAAGAAGGACATAAACAAAATCACGTTCGCTAAGATATCATTTACTAAAATAATAAATAAACCCTTAACTGCTTAGTATCAAACTTACCATGTTTTAGTGTGAATACAGGTATCCAAACACTGTCAACAACACTCCTCTAATAACCTATAATATCTTAATAAGCTTCACCACAATATGTGAATCTAAATGTAGAAACGATTGGATCGGACAGAGAAGAATATGGAATCTACTTCTGAGCTACTCCCTACAAACCCCAACAAGCAAAGATGAATAGGAAGACTCTAGATAGAGACAAATTATAACTTACCCTCATGAACTAAAGTTAGAACCAATTGATGATGCGGGAGAAGTGATCATCATTAAGACCACTTGTACAACTTGTTTCATGTTCCCAGGTTGACATTTACCAAGATTCTTGAAATATCTTGACTCCCTTGCGTTTGAAGCTGGCAAAGTAATATTTTATGCTTCTAGATTCATAATGGTAGAAGATTAAGTATCTTGTACCTGATAGCTATATCATAGAGAGTCTCTTCCAAGAAGAAGATAGAAAATTAGGGTTGGATATAAAACCAGGGATGTAGTTCAAAAGATAGGTAAACACAGTTCATTCACCTACAGATATAAACATGAGATTATCCAATGGCATAGGAGTATTAACTGATGATGTCTCAACCACATCCACCTATTCGAGAGGAATTCGTCCGTCAACTTACGGATAATAGTTCCCGACGAGTTTCTGATAGGCTTAGAAACCCCTGCTTCTCGCCCTGTTATTTTTTGGTGAAAATCTATTTTCACTGGGAAAACTTACTAAATCAATCTGAGAGAGTAGTTAATATACTCTAGCATGTAATCACCATTGCAGAAAAGGGACACTATATCACAGTAGGGATTATACATCGGAGTCATTTTTAAATTGGAAGGGAATAAAATAATGAAAGACCTTAGGGACACACTCAAATATGTATTCACGAGTAGAGGGTCCAATGAAAAGAATAAAGATTTCTTTACATCGAATGATGCAATGAAGAAACTAGCTGACATATTATGGCGCCGAATAACAATTGGAAAATATAAATAGAGGAGATCTGTGAAGGAGCCAATCAAAGTCCGAAAGGAAGATCCATTAATTGTAATTCAACATAGATTCTCTCTGTAAAGTAGAAGACTAGGAATCTTCAACAGATTACTTGTAAACAAACAGGATCTAATTTGATATACTCAAATCGGAGATATTTGACACCCATCATTAACTCACATATAGATTCAAATCTCAATCCTCTCCATTAAATAAGCCTCCTTCTCATACCTACATGCAAATTCACTTAAGAGTCAAACACCATCAGAGTATCCAGAGTCGTCATCTGCAGATCAAGAGTAACAACCGAAAGAGATATCGAATAAAGAGAAAGAGTACTTGAAAGTCCATGTTTATAATTATATGGAGATTCTATTCTAAATCAAAGTGGATAAAGGAAGAGAAAGAGAGAAGAGAAGGCAGAGAGTAAGAATGTAGAAAGAGTAGAGAATATAAAAGTGCATGATACAGAGGATGCAGAATCAAAGGAAACATAGACACGAAGATTGGAGAGAATTAGAAATAGAAAAGGAAAGTGTGGAACTGAGGGAATCTAATGAAAAGGATTGCAGTTGGGGAATAGATAGATAGGATAAAGGAAGGAGGATGACATAGTGAGAATATTGGAGTTAGACAGTTACAGGGGTACATGGTTATTTATAAGATAAGCTTTATCTTTATTGATATTGTCAATGATAATAATACTATTTCAGCTGGAGGTCTGCATGTCTTAAATGGTGATTCAATGGATTCTGATCTGGTTTTGGGTTCATGGATAATCGATTGGTTCTTGAATATTAGGAATGAGAATAAACATATAGAGGGTAGCTATGTTCATTCAAGAACTTGCTTTAATTCATATTTATTCTAAGGCAGTGGTTTATGGATTAATGTAAAGATTAAGACTTAAAGATGATTTAATAATTCAATTGTACTAACGGGCATGCCATTTGAGTCTAAATATTTTCTACATTCTTCATCACCTACCTGAGGTGCAATAGAGTTTATGAAATACTCCATTGACAGATTTATTTTACGTTTCATATTGAAGACATTGGAATTTCAAATAAAATTTAAATAATTGAATTATCAAGTGAAATAAATCAAGCAGAATTAGTATCCAAGCCTTCAGAATGAAACAACACTTTGTTTTTGAAGAGAATATATTTACTGCAAAAAGAATTTAGTCCTATCACTGCTGAACATTGTTCATCCTTTAACAGAGTTCTGGAGTTGCAAATACTACTCTACAAGGTTGGTCTTTAATAGATAAGACATCACTTCTCCTTTAGACCCTTTATACATTAATATCCCCTACCTTACTCTTAATACCCAATCAACACTATCTAAACGATCTCCTTGACACTCTTTTTTCTTCATTTAGATCCTTCCTCTTCACCTATTTTCCTATCCCTTTCTCCATTAATACCATCAGACATAATAAGATGCTACTCAAGTCACTCAAAGATTCATTGTAGATGTGTTCAGAGAAGATGTTCAACATTTAGATGAGTGTTTCACTAATGGAGATGTTGTGTTCAATGACTTTCATGAAATCTATCACGACTTGAAAGAGGGAGGCATTCCTGGAATCTCTTAGGCGCTTTGGAAAATTAAAGACCTTGTACCACACATCAACACCGCTCTTGGAACCTGTAAACAAGTCCAAGCTGAAATGAAAGAAGATCTTAGCAAAATGAATAAGAATTTTGAGTCCCTTCCTGCTGTCATTTTTATGATCAAGTACGCTGCCGCTCATGGAAGTGCTATCTTCGATGATGCCAAAGCTGTTGCCACTCACTTCTCAGACCACGAGATGAAGAACTTCTGAATTGATCTTGGAGATATCGTCAGAGTCGTCCTATTTGACAATAATAAACTTGCCGGTCCAGTTACTGATGCTGCTGCTGTTGTAAGAAGACTCATAGAAGGAGCCTTCAAGACCCACATTGCAGACCTCGCTGACTATATTGGTGATGATGAAGAGATTGTCTCAGACATTGCTATCATTGTCAAAGACTTCGAGGACGGATCCCCAATGGCAATCATCCATTGACTTAAACACTAAGCGAATTAGTCTTAATGATTAGTCCCATTATTAAATCCGTGTGACAAATTACTTAAACAGATTTACAATAAGATCTACTTTTGACTTATTAGAGACTATTTTAATTTCGAACTCGACTTCTAGTACTACTTCATGATTTCTTGCAATTCTTTTTATATCCTTTATCTTAGTATGGGATGCTTAATGATTGTTAAATACACTTTGGATTAAAATATCAATGATTAGATCATTAATTAAATTTCTCTAATGATCAACTATCTAAAACGAGTTAAGATTAGCTTACTATTATCTTTTCTTGTCTTCTTAACAACCAACCATGTCGAAATCTTCTTTAATAACTTATTCTTATTTTATTTCCTCTCTTGCAACATTAAATTCCTCAAACCTCTAATAGCAAAAACAGAGAAAAGAGACATTAAAAGACTGCTTTAAACCTTACTGACTCAACTCCAAACACTCTGAGTCAACCATTGAGCTTTCTCTTCAGGAAGAAGAGTTCTCCCCTCTTAACACGTAGCCACCACGGCCATTTAATAATATTAAGACAGACAGAATAATATTTTATCTGTTCTTTACTGGCCTGGATTTAATTAGAAATTCAAGATCTAGTTTAGTTACAGTAAACTTAATAATTTCATCTATTTTTGACTTCTTTCCTATAATCTTCTGTTTTCTTCTCTGCTTTATCCAAGGTATTATATAAATAAGTTTTGAGTCTCATACTTTATTCATGGCTACTATCACGGGTCTTCCTTTAATTCCTAATTTTATTCATAAGATCTTCTTAAGAATCACTCAGCTCTTGTTTTATTGCAATATAATCTTCATGTAGCAAATAGTAGGTTTATTGCAAATCTGCTACTTAACGAGTAAGATCAGACACTTCTTCCTCAAGTCTCCTGCTAAATACTCGTTTTCTTTTGGTTTAGTCGATTTCGATTTTAGCATACATATGGCCTGAATCATTTTTATTTGCTCTTCTATCGTTCAAGTGTTTCTAAGATCAGTCTTCTCATTCTCCAAATGATCTGTGCACTGATACTCAGTATCAAATACTAAGATTTAATCACCTTAGAGCAAACAATCTACGCTCTCTCTTTGCATTTGAACAAACTTTAAATCAACTATTCATCTTCTCTTTATTATAGATTACTTTTAATTAAATTCTATTTATTAAATGGAATATTATATTTCACCTGAAAGAGACAGATAAATAGTGTGTTCATATTTGAGAGAGATCCAATCCCAATTAACAGACGTTCATTCCACTGAACTAACTTTACACCCAGAGAGAAACTATCTATATCCACGTATCTTACACAGCCAGTCTTGCAAAGTCCTAGGTTGGAGACAAGACTTACGGATCAACTGACATCCCCAAGCTAATCTCAATCAGAGGCAGTGCTATATTCAACGATTTCCTTCACCCCACACAATGGACCCTCACCGCTAAATCTACATCTCCTAGAAATCCAACATTCCCTGCCACAAACACTTTAACACGTTCCAGTCAGCCCAATCCCTAAAAATTTCCAATAGATCAATTTCTTCTACCCTGCCCCCATCACTAACAATGATTAGAATCTCATGAGTGAACTTGGCCATCTCTGCCGCTAACTACATCTCTCTGACAGATGAAAGAGGACTATCATTGAGATCGAAAGAAGAGGTGCAGGAGATTGAGATGATCAGAAGGACACAAACAGGATCATAAGTAAGAGATACGATCATTGATGATAAGTAGTGTGTTATTCAATTGAATAATCAAATTCACTTAAATGGAACAGCAGGGTGTGCATCAATGGTTAATTAACCTTTTAATTACCTAATATGTTTCTGGTTCTCAGGCTGGGACTTATTATAGTTCAAAAGGTCTAAGGAATTTGAATTAGATATGATTGTTGAAGTGTCTCTTATTATGGTTTATCTCTAGGCTCGAAGAGTTGACTGATATCACTTGATTGTCTTCTCTGGGTTTTTGTAATTTTAAACTATTGCCATATGGAGAGTATTTAATCTTCTCAATTCTCTCTATAGATCCAAAAATAATATACATTCTCTTTCTTTCTTTTATATATTCCTTTTGAATCTTCCCCTTCGGATTTCATAATGATTATCTTTTATGTTTGCAAAAGATATCTCTCGTGGATATGACTTGATTTATCAAATCTTTTATTCATCTCAGACAGTCTGTGAATTTGTCGTCTAATGAGGAGTTATCAATCCAAGCAATCCTAAACACAACTCTCTAATGTAAGTAATCAGTTAATATTAAAAAATGGAGTGTTGATTAATCACTGTCTTTAGGACCCTGCGTACTAAATCCACTTCTGTTCTGTGGGGACTCAATTTTAATTATGGAGGTTATCAAAGTGCCTAGGTGGGAAATCTTTGAAGGATGTTAGTCCTTCGAAGCTTATGAGTCCATGTTGGGTTGGCCGTGGGGATCCAGGAGGGGGTTTTGTTTGGCCAGGACCTGGGATGCCCGCCAGGACGGGGTGGAGCCAGTCTGTGCCATTATCATCGGATGCTCTTGGAAATTTTGTTCGGAGCTATCCGTTACGGGGAAGACCTCATCTAAATCAGAACCATTCGGGTTCGATCCCAGGTAACGTGTCGAGATGTCCCTTCATCTAACGATGATTATTAATGGACATCTCTACTAAATCCACTTATAGGATCGACTCTCCCTCATTGCACTCATAACAAAAAGCTAATATGCTATTCTAAAATGGTCTCTGTCCCAACTAGACCCTAGGAATGTGCATATATTTATTTGGTCAAAAGAAGGGTCTATGGAGGATGAAGACTTAAGGTTTGTATCAGCAACCTAACAACATATTTCACAATTAAATCCATTGTTAATTGAAGATTTTGCTGATGAGCTTAACTTAATATTAAGGGTTTTATTGAATCTTTCTTTAAAATACAATTGTATTATCACTATATGAATTACAAATCAAGCTATTGGTTATATAGGTTATTGACTAACAATGTAATAAATGATCATATGGATTCAATCTGCTTTTGAAACTCATTACTTATGGATACTATCCAAATGATATAGCCTTCATTAAGTTCAGATAATTACTACAGCTTGATCCCAGTTAACCTTAACCTATTTGGCATACTCCTAGACCTAAATCTAACTGACTCATGGCTAGATCAACCTGTACATAATTAATTGAAGAGAAAGTATTAAAAAGGGTAATTGGATATGCAGATCAATAATTCACAACAATAAAGACTATGGGAAAGAGAATGGTAATCATAGAGTTTACACATTCTAGCTTCTTTGAATTATTGAAACAGCAACATATTTAGATACTTGTGCTCCCTTATCAAAGAAATGTAAGCACAGTTATAAACGCTCAACACTCACACTGATTGTTCATTTTAATCATTGTCTTCCTTTCCACGCCACAGATATAATATGATGCTCAGTAAAGTTCTTAGGCCTGTTTCCATAATCTTACTCTATCAATAATCCCTCCAAATAAAAAAAACTTTTCCTCCAGATCAACAACATCGCTATCTTAAACTTCTTCGTCTCCCCCAAATGCCACTTTCAAAGTCTAATTATTATGATTAATATAATTGAGTTAATAATGACGTTAATCTTAAGGATGATGAATTTTAATAAGCCAACCATGATGGAGATTATTCATCTAGAGAATGTATTATTTGAGGTAGGATCTTTGGCAGCTTCTTCCTATGAGGATACATCGAAACAATAAACGAGAGTTTTCACCACATCTTTACAGTATCAATGGAGAAGTCTTGCCCATTAAGGAAGTTTAATTTCTTCATCTTCGTTGTAGTTTTTATGGAGATCGTTGCTACCACATTCAGTTTACTGTGAGAGCTTACAGTGACTTGTTTGCTTCCTCGCAAACTTTATCCA